>PVJN01028842.1:0-26888 GCA_004026805.1 Lasiurus borealis | reverse complement strand
CTGCCCCCTCTGCCGTCCTGATTGCCTCCTACTGCCCTTCCCCTTGCCAACCTGATCATCCGCAACTGCCCCCCACTGCTGGCCTGCTCACTTCCTACTGTCCCCCTCTGCTGGCCTGCTCACCCCCAACTGCCCTCCCTGGCAGCCTGATCACCCCCAACTCCCCTCCCCTCCTGGCCTGATTGCCCCTAACTGCCTCTACCTCAGTCCCATCACCATGGCTTTGGCTTTGTCTGGAAGGACTCCCGGAAGGTCTCCTGGTCTAATTAGCATATTACCCTTTTATTAGTATAGGTCAGTGGTCGGCAAACTCATTAGTCAACAGAGCCAAATATCAATAGTACAACAATTGAAATTTCTTTTGAGAGCCAAATTTTTTAAACTTAAACTTCTTCTAACGCCACTTCTTCAAAATAGACTCACCCATGCCATGGTATTTTGTGGAAGAGCCACACTCAAGGCGCCAAAGAGCCGCATGTGGCTCACGAGCCACAGTTTGACGACCACGGGTATAGGTTATTATTATTTTAAGTATATATTTTTATTGATTTCAGAGAGGAAAGGAGAGGGAGAGAGAGATGGAAACACCAATGATGGGAGAGAATCATGGATCGGCTGCTTCTTGCACACCTCCTACTGGGGATCGAGCTTGCTAACCGGGCATGTGCCCTTGACTGGGAATCAAACCATGGCCTCCTGGTTCATAGGTGAATGCTCAACCACTGAGCCAGCCGGGCATGGAATGGCTGAGTCTTAGGGCAGGAGCCTGGGGTGTCTTGTGCCAAAAAGTGAGGACATGCTGACGGGAAGGAAGGATGTGGGGGGGGGGGCGGCAGAAAGAATGTGGGCTTGGCATCAGGGACACAGGTTGAAATCATCGCTGTGTCAGGCCTAAGCTTGCTAGTAACTCACGGCCCTGGCTGGTGGGATGTCCACAGCGCCTTCCTGCAGACTTATGTAACTGCTTAATGGGTGTGATATTAATGGGTGTAATGGGTGCTGTATTAATATTACACCCATTAAGCAGTTACATAAGACAACTGAAGATCAGATAGGACTGAGAAAACCATGAAACCGTCACTCCCGCTGAAATAGCGGGCATGCGGGAGACACCACGCAGTAGCGGGTCTTACTGGTTCTGTGAGGAAGGGTCAGAAGCCATGGCTGAGTCTAGAAGAGGTTGACAGCAGGTTGAAAAGAGAAAGTGCACCCTGAGGGTTAAGTGCAGGCCCCGGAAGGGTGGGGAAGGGGCTGTTAGGGGCTGGGGGGAGGGGCACTTCCTGGGGGCGGAGCCAGGCACTGGGATCTCAGCCGCCTGGGGAGGGGAGGGAGGGGGAGGGGGACTTTGAATACAGATCATTGTGAGGTGACAGATGGCCTAGCCGGGTCAGCCTGCCACCTCTTTGTCTACTCCCCTCAATGCCCGGGCCACAGTGAAACTCCCGGGAGCACTTGGCTCGCTGCGGGGTGGATTCCATTCCTAAAGAGTGTGTAATAACCCGGAGAATACACCCAGCTGTGAATCCGCTTAAAAAAAGATTTAAATTCTTTATTGTTGAAGGTATTACATATGTCTTCTTTTCCCCCCACTGACCTCTCCCCGGCTGCTCCCCCCTCCCCCCCAGCACGTGTCCCCTCCCCCCTGCTGTGTGTGTCCATGGGTTATGCTCATATGCATGCATACAAGTCCCCTGGTTGATCTCCCCTCCCCCCCAAATCCACTTTTGAATATTTTAAACTTCACCGTTCCAGCGGTTGTGGAGGTGAACCGGGTACCTCACACATCATGTGATGATCTAGCTTGGTTCATAGAGAAAGCATGTAACATTCTCGCAGTCATGGAGGGACCGGGAGGGTATCATGCTAAGTGAAATAAGCCAGCCAGAGAAAGACAGGTACCACATGATCTCACTCCTCTGTGGAAGCTAGTGAACAAAATACGCTTACAGCAAAACAGATCCAGAGGCGGAAGCAGGGAACAGTGCAAATCTCTCTCAGAGAGAAGGTGTGTGTGTGGGGGGAGAGACCAACCAAAGACCTTGTATGCAAACATGCATGGCTCATGGACATGGACAGACACTAGGGTGGCGAAGTCCTGGCGGGGTGGGGGGCGCTGGAGGGGATCAGTGTGGGAAAGGGAGGAGATATGTAATACCTTCAACAATAAAGATGTAAAATAAGATAAAATTCAGACAGCTTTTCTGTTTCCTCTTTAAATAATAAAAGGATCCCCCCTCCCCCCCGCAGCTTTGGGGTTGAGGCGCCGGAGCCTTGGGGAACGCCCCCTGGGGTCAGGAGTTGCCCGCGGAGTAACTGAACTGCGAGGGCGCCTGAGTCACGGAGGTGCGAGGCGACGAGCCTGCGTGGACTTGTCCGTCTCGAGGCAGCAGGCGCAGGCAGGCCGCCGTGGGGAGCAGACAGGCCGCCGTGGGAAGCGTGGCTTCCAGACTCCGGGCTGCGGGCGGCGCGGCCGGGGCTGCGGGGGGCCGGGGGCCGGGTCCCTGAAGGCAGCTCAGCGCCCGGCGCAGCAGCGGAGGCCCGGGTAAGAGTCAGAGTCGCGTGTCCTCCGGAGTCCCCCGCCGCCGGTGCGGTGCGGTGCGGTGCGCGGGGCCGGGGCTCCCCGCGCCTCTTTTGTTCTCGGGCTGTAGGGGCGGCCGGTCGCTCGCGGAGCGGTGCGGGAGGTCTGCACGCATCCTCCTTGCTTATTGTTCGCCTGAAGATGTAAAAGCCCGCACGACGGGTGCAGATTCCGGGGCGCGCGCTCGGCACGCGTGTGTGCGGGCGCGCGCCGGGAGACCCGGCGGCTGTGGGCAGCGCTGCGGCGGGCAGGGGCGCAGCTGCTGGGCTCGCAGGCGGTCCCCCGCCCCGCACTGCGCTCGGGCTGCCCGCCAGCGGCGCGGGTGACTGGGGTCCGGCTTGTGCGGGCTCTGCGGACCCGCCGTCCCTGCGGGAGGGTCACCCGGAGCGGCTGCGGCGCTGGGAGAGCGAGGACCGGGTCTCCCTTGCCTTTTCCAAAGCGTTTGGATGACCCGGGCATTGGACGCGGATACTGAAAGGAAATGGTGAGTCAGCGCATCCAAATGAGGAAAGGAAAAAGGGGATGGAATCAGGTGTGCGTGTGCAGTCCTGAGAAAACGCTCTGCGGGTCAGCTCACGCGCCTGCTCCCCGAGGGGACACGGGCTGCGGAGGCCGAGCCTTCCCCCGTCCGCGGGGTTTGCGTCCCCTGGTGTGATGGGGGCACTTCAGAGGCGTGCATTTCTTTGCGGGCTTTCTGACTGTGGGTGATTGTGTGCGTGCGTGTGTGCGTGTGCATGTGTGTGTGTCGCCTTCCGTAGCCGGATGAAAGAAACAGATCATCGCCAGTGTGGGCCGTGTTTCTGAACGATGGAATGTTTTTGGGCTGCTCCCCGCAGCTTTTGTGTGTGTGCGGGGAGGGTGCTGCGTCCTGGGAAATTGCGGCGGAGACCTGTGTGCACACACGCGGGCTCACTGCGGCTGCATGCGCCGCCCTGCGCGGGAGAGGGCTGTGGGATGCACGCGCACTGATAGTGCAGGGGGGTGGGGTGGGGGGGAGAAGGAGCTTGAAGACAGGCGGCAGCATCTGTAGCTCAGCAGCCCGCCGCCTCACACCCTGTGGGCAGAGTGACGGCTGAGTGGGTGAGAGGTAAGATTTGCACACGACACATCAAATAACAGAAGATTCGGTACAATTTCCTGAAAGGTCGGCACATTTCTTTTCTCTGCCAGCGGGATCTTTGAGGGTGGGCTCTCGTTTCTTTACGCACATGCTTAGAGCAGTGTTTTCTGGGGGCGGCGAGAGGGCCAGCTCTGCCCTTCGGTCATGCCCGGTGGGAAAATCTTACACTCTCTCTCTTGTTTAAAAATACATTTTTATTGTTGGTAGTTTAATAGGTATCTCCCATTGATACACTTTCTCCCCCTCTCTCCCTCTCTCTCTCTCACACACAGACACACAGACACCTTAAGGAAAAACATCTGCAGGGCCTTCTCCTTCACAGATGCATGAACACACACAGGCAGCAGCAGTATTAAAGGGAGCCAGAAACATACGTGTTGGTGTCAGCCATGTGGGCTGCGGAGGCCCCTCCTTGGGCCCTAACTGCGCTTGTGCGATGCGGACCACCTGCTCCCCAGGGCCCTGCTCTGAATTCGGGAGAAGCCGGTGTCAGGTGTGGCCTTTAGAATGCATGTGCTTGCCTGTTGACCTCTTGTGTGCATTGCGATAGAAGAAGACGCGGTGGGGGGAGGAGAGGGGAGGGGAGGGGGTAGGAACCAAGCTGGCCAATTTGCCCACAGTTTAGCCCATCCTTCCGAGCCACTGGCCATGGATGCTTGCGCTTTGCAGCTGACTCTCCTACGGTGGTGGGTAGCCGGTCATTTCTGGGAGGCTTGTTGCCGCCTAGATGTCTGAAAGGACGCTGCAGTTACCCAGTTTTCCGCTTTTAAGAAATATTCGCAGAGTTCACACAGCCTTTTCACACGTGTCTGCGGCCTCCCGGTCTGGGTCCTGGGTTCATTCCCCTCAGTAGACTGGCCTGGGTGAGTGGGTCTGGGGCCGGTGGCGGAGCGCCCCTCCGGCCCTGCGGCTGGTTTGTCTGCTGCTGTCTGCGGGGCTGGCAGGTGCGTGGCCTGAATGCCGCCCCGGATGCCGAGCTGAGCCTGCGCTCATGAGCGCTCACGCCGAGCTGGTGCGCCAACAGCGCATGCGAAGGCACCCCGGGGGCTGTGGCACAGACCCCTCCCGGCTGAAAGAGGGGACTCAAGTCCCAAGCCCTCTGCGTCTTTTTTAAAATACATTTTTATTGATTGCAGAGAGGAAGGGAGAGGGAGAGGGAGACAGAAACATCCATGATGAGAGAATAATGGATCGGCTGCCTCCTGCACACCCCCCTACTGGGGATGGAACTCGCAACCCAGCATGTGCCCTGACCGGGAATCCAACCATGACCTCCTGGTTCATAGGTCAATGCTCAACCACTGAACCACACCAGCCAGGCCAGAGGTAATAGTTTTTGATTCCCAGGACTCCAATTCCCCTTAGAAATCACTCATCAGGCCCACGGCTATGCTGTTGGATTTACTTGCTGCCCACATTCAGGTGAACAAAGACATAAACGTACGTGAGACACACATACTGTCTCCGAGATCCGTTTACAAATACCACGAGCTTCTGTCAGCCAACTCCTTTCCTGCCTGCAGCAAATGGGGAGACAGCGGCCGTGCCCTTGACCGTAACCTGCCCTGGAGCTCGGGGCTGACATCTCATACATACAGCGCGTTCTCTTGGGTGTCACTTACACGACACTTCCCATCCAATGATTTGGTTTGTAAAACCAAATCCGGCCAGCAGGCCCTTAACCAGGCTTGGAGGCCATGAAAGATGGAGTAACTAGAAATTCTCATAAGATATTTAACATTTCTGCACACACATGCATGCATATGTATGCATGCGCAATTGTGTACACATGCACATCACACAGATAGGTGTGTCATAGACATTTTATGTAGTAGAAAGTATATAAAGTACATTTTCATGTTCCATACATATCTGCAGCCTGCTGGGTAAATAATCCTTTAACAAGCATAGCTCAGCTGAGAAGCAATAATCAGGGAAGATGTGTGATTTTCAGAATGTAGAGTCATATGCCGTTGTGATCCAAGTGAAGATGAATTTATGGAGATGATGTGCTGTTCTAACATTTTTTAAACAATAGATTTTTATTGATTTCAGAAAGGGAGAGGGGGAGAGAGAAACATCCATGATGAGCGAGAGAGACATTGATCGGCTGCCTCCTGCACGCCCCGCACTGGGGGTTGAGTCCGCAAACGGGGCATGTGTCCTTGACTGGAATAGAACCCGGGCCCTTCAGTCCGCAGGCCGATGCTCTATCCACTGAGCCACACCAGCTAGGGTAACATTTCCTTTTTTTAAAAAAATCTGTGTTGCCTGGCTGATCATGGCTTAGCAGTTGAGCATCAACACATGGACCAAGAGGTCACCAGTTCGATTCCTGGCCATGGCACATGGCTGGGTTGTAGCTCCATCCCCAGCAGGGATCATGCAGGAGGCAGCTGATCGATGTTTCTCTCTCATCGATGTTTCTTGCTCTCTATCTCTCTCCCTTCCTCTCTGTAAAAAGTCAATGAAATATATTTAAAAAAAAACCTGACCTCACTACGTTGCACAATAGAATACTATGCGGCTGTGAAAAGAAGGAAATCTTACCCTTTGAGAGAGATGAAGGGATCTGGAGATACAGTGGAACCTTGTTTCTCGAACTTAATTTGTTCCAAAAGGCAGTTCAAGAAGCGATTTGTTCGAAAACCAAATCATCCCTCCCCTGCTTAGAAAGAATGTAAATTGAATTAATCTGTTCCAGACCCCCCAATGATTCCTCGTTTCAACCTTTCTTAGATACAGAACATGTCTAATGTACTGTCTGATTTATAAATAAATACATTTACCGAACCACCCCCTACTGGCCTGAGAGGAATTTTCCGCACATCACTGCCTCCGAAATGCTGTCGCCTGCTCCTGCTTTTCCTTTATCTGGCCACAGCAGGGTTCTACCTCTTCAGGTGCCTGTGGTTGCAGTTCTGCGGGCACTTCCACACCCTTAGCAACATTAGCGCTCCTGATGGCCCCTTTGTGCTTTAAAATTGTGCTAATTGTCTGTTTTGCCAGCGACAAAAGCATCCTGTCCTCTGTTTGTTGCCTGAGCAATGCTTTGTGTCATGCTGAGGTGTCGCCATGAGAAGGTAGTAAAACTGAAGCTTTGGTCCACAGCCCAGACATTTTTTTTTCTATGAACTGAATTGTTCGAGACGGGAGATGTTCGAGAAACGAGGTTTGACTACAGGATTATGCTCAGTGAAATCAGCCAGTCAGAGAAAGACAAGTACCTCATAGGTGGAATCTAAGGAACAAAATGAGCTGAGGAGCAAATAGAAAAGAAGGACAGGTGTGGGCGTGGGGTGGGGGAGACTGGATAAAGAAGAGGAAGGGATTAGCTAAAGAACATAGATGCGTAGCCCATGGGCACAGGGGGTAGAACTGGGGACACCTGCAATAGTGTCAACAATGAAAAAGAAAAGAAAAAAAGAGGGTATTTTGTCACCACCAAGGAGAGCGCTGTGGAAGGTTGAAGTGAATCGACTTCAAAAGTGCCTTTCGTTGTTGTTAATCCTCCCTCAGGATATTTCCCCTTTGGTTTTTAGACGGAGGGGAGAGGGAGACACACAGAAGCATCGTTCTGAGAGAGACGCATCAATTGCCTCCAACACCCCCCCCCCATCTGGAGCTGGGGATCCCGATCTCTTGGTGCATAGGTTGATGCTCAACCAGAGCTACAACCAGGGGGGCAAACCACTTAATATTGTTAGATGGTTATTGTTTTATGGAAAAATTGAGTTACTGCCAATTGCTTTTAATGGACAGAGAAAGCTAATTGAATCTGTGGCCGGGTCTGGCTCCACAGATGCTGAATGGGAAGAAGGGACGTGGGAGTAGAGATGGGCTGTGAGGCGAGTCCCCGCCAGACCTTCAGGTCCGGCACCCGGACTTTGGAAGGGCGTTGGTTTATTTGGTGGCCCCGCGTTTCAATGAGCACGAAAGCAGAGGAGCCACATTCTCAGTGGCCAGTCTCAGGTGGTGTCAGTTTATCATCTCCCTGGAGACGGATCTGTTTGTGGTGTTCGGTACCATGGACCCTGCGAATTCCAACCGGGCACAGGGGAGCCTCCTCGAAGGCGCTTGCCTCTGTTCTCAGGGAGCACCCTGTACAGCGAATGGCACAGGTTAGGCCTTCCACAACGGAAACGTGTCTCTCACTTGTGGAGTTTGGAAGTCCAAGGTCAAGGACCATTTCCTGGGTAGCAGAGGGCCAACTTGTGGCCATGTCCTCCCATGGTGGGGAACAGACACGGGGAGCAAACTCTGTGGGGTCTAGTTTTTTGTAATCCTTACTGGAGGGTATTTTTGTCATTGATTTTTAGACAGAATGGAAGGGAGGGAGGAGGAGGAGAGAGGAACATCGACTTGAGAAAGACACATCGATTGGCTGCCTCCCGCAGGTGCCCCAACTGGGGCCGGAGATCGAGCCTGCAAGCCAGGTACGTGTCCTTGATGTGAATTGAACCCGAGGGGCTGGCACTCTAAGCATTGAGAAAACTGGCGCCAGGGCTGGGGTCTCTTCTATAAGAGCCCTAATCCCATTCCTGAGGGACCCAACCACCTCCCAAAGACCTCACTCCTGACCACATTGGGGGGCGGGGCAGGTAGGATTTAACATGAATTTGAGGGATGCACATTCATTCTAGAACATAAGTGTGTGTACGTGACTATGATGTTGGCTCAGCAGAAGGTGCTGGTCCCTGGAGTGCTGGTCTCCGGGGTGCAGGTCTCTGGGGGTGTAGGTCTCTGGGGGTGCAGGTCTCTGGGATTCAAGCCTCTGAGGTACAGGCCTCTGAGGTGCAGGTCTCCGAAAGCCTTGCATAGCGTCTGCAGCCCTCCCTCCTCTCCGAGCTGCCCAGGCAGGTCGCTCTTCGGTAACGTGTCATTAGCATGTTCCCATGAGGACGACCAACCAGCTCAACCTGAACGACATTCCCGGGGCGCTGGGTGCAGCTCCTTTCTCACTTCCTTTGTGTGGCTGGACTCCATGCAGGGTGCGCCCAGGAGCACGTGCAGGGGTAGCTTCTGTGCGCAGTGCAGGAGGCCTCTTACCTCTGCTTTTGCTAGCTCTCAGTCTTGCCTTCACCAGTGATTTTATCTTGGAAATATAGTATTAGCTTTTTAATTGAATTGATTGGGGTGACACTGGTTAATGAAATTACATCAGTTTCAGGGGTACAGTTCCATAACCCATCATCTGTGCGTTCTATGGCGTGTTCACCACCCAAAGTCAAGTCTCCGTCCGTCCGTCACCATTTGTCAGAGCTTGGACGGTATGAACCTGGGAGTCAGCTTTGTTTTAATGCAGTGGTTCTCAACTTTCCTAATGCCTTGACTCTTTAAAACAGTTCCTCATGTTGTGGTGACCCCCAACCATAAAATTATTTTTGTTGCTACTTCATAACTGTAATTTTGCAACTGTTATGAATCATATCTGTGTTTTCCAATGGTCTTAGGCAACCCCTTTGAAAGTGTTGTTCGACCCCCAAAGGGGTCGTGACCCACAGGTTGAGAACCGCTGTTTTAATGGGTCTTAGACACACACCAAGACAAACCGGAAGTTACCAAAATAACCTGAACACGGCAATGAGTGTTTTGCAGACAGCGCACAACCAAGCAGCTGTGTAGACCAAATTCAGAATGGCAGGGGCACTGTCCACGTGACGCCGCCTGAGCGGGCCGGATGGCCAGCGAGTAGGCAGGCCCTGCGACCCCCACGCCCCCTCCACTTAGGGCATTGTGCCTGCTCAGACAGCGTGTTTCCAAGCGGTACCGCAGCCTGGGGGCCGAGGACGAACCTGTCCCCTCTCAGGCCCAGTGGGATCTGTCCTCTGCCAGATGCGAGGAGTGTCTGGCTGGGAGCAGGATCCTGCCCTTGGACTTGCCGCAGTGCAGGGTGGGGACTGCGGCCCCCCTGGCGGAGGCGAGGAATTAGGTGTGCTTCGTGGGTTCTGCTCTGAAGCATCCACTGAACCTGAGGAACCTGTCTCCTGAGGACAGAAGAGGGACGTGGACAGGACACTTGCCACTTAGAACCCAGGGGTGGAACAACCAATTCCCAGGCCCAGTAGCATGGCCTGGGGTGCAGTTCATCCCTCAGCCACGAGGGGCGCTGGTTGCCAGGGAAAGGTGTTCTGTCCAGCGTGCTGCTTAATGAATAGGTTGCAGGTCTCCACTTGCTGGTTCCTGGGTTCCTGCCCTGGTCAGGGGCTCCTTCGACAGCAGACAGCACCGAGCTGGCCTCTTCAGCAGAAAGCGCCTGCGTTTCTGGGAGTCAGCCGGGGCTCGTTTCATTGCTGGGGGGGTTGCAAGAGGCAGTGTGTCGGCAAAGATGTGGCCGGCTGGTTTGCTGCAAATGTGATAGTGGTTAATGCCTTGAGCTTTAGCTGCGGCACAGATGAACATGAGTGTGAAGCATGTATGCATGGTTTTGTAGGCCTGTTTATGTGTGTCTGTATGTGCATTTAAGTACATGTATATGTATATATATATCTGGAAGACAGCAATGGATTGTGGATGTGGAAATGGGTAAGAATTTGAAAAGATCAGCAAGTCTTTCTTTTCATTTTTAACACTCCGTTCCTAATTTTAAAGGCTTTATTAATCAGTTCATTTGTGACCGCCTTAGAAAGTTCTCTCTCTGTGTGTGGCGATTTCCTGCATGAAACGAGCCACACAAAAATACTGTTGCAGCATGAAATAATTCTTTCTGAATAGAGCCGTGCGTGAGAATTCTCACAAGTGTTGTTTTCTAAAGCGTTGGTGTAAATTTTGATTTTTGCTCCCAAATGCAGCTTGTGTGGACACGCATGTGGGTCTGTATCTCATGGGTGTGCGTGTGTTTTCAATACCTCCCGCCCTGTTGTGGTTCATGCCCACATGTGGCCTCACGGTGCCCAGTGTGTGCTTCGGCTCAAGACCTGGCATTAGGAATCTTGGGCACAGGTGTGGGAAAATGCCTACGGCTTTAATTCCTTACAGTGATTCGAAGAGGTTAGCAAGGTCTGGGTCTAGTCCTGTTTGGGAAGAAGGTGTTAATTGGAATTGGTTGCTCATTTTTATTGTTTTTTAAAATATATTTTCTTGATTTTTTTTTTTTTACAGAGAGAAAAGGAGAGGGATAGAGAGTCAGAAACATCGATGAGAGAGAAACATCGATCAGCTGCCTCCTGCACACCTCCCACTAAGGATGTGCCTGCAACCAAGGCACATGTCCTTGACCAGAATCGAACTTGGGACCTTTCAGTCCGTAGGCCGACGCTCTATCCACTGAGTCAAACCAGTTTTGGCTTTTTTTTTTAATATAAGTTATAAGTGGTATGGCATTTTCTTTCTTTCTTTTAAAATTATTTTTAAAATATATTGTTTATTGATTCCAGAGAGGAAGGGAGAGGGAGAGAGAGAAACATCAATGGTGAGAGAGAATCATTAATCAGCTGCCTCCTGCATTCCCTACACTGGGGATCGAACCCGGGACCCTTCAGTCTGCAGGCCGACGCTCTGTCCACCGAGCCCGACCAGCAGGTGGTTGCTCACTGTCATTCTTCCTTCCTGCAGACAAGCCGGTGCCCAGGGTCCGGAAGACGGTCCAGGAGCACATCGGGGCCCGCGGCCCCCAGCCCAGGTGTCTGAACCATCCCGCGCCCGGGAAGCGCCAGAGGTGCCCCAGGAGGGCCGCGGCAGGGCGGGGACCCTACCCCGTGATTACAGATACTCCGAGGACCACGCCCCCGCCGCCCCCCTGCCACCGCCAGGCCCAGGGCCACAGGCGCAGAGCATCTCGGCCCTGCACTCCGGGGGCCAGGACCCCCGCCCTGTGAGTGCCGTGCCACTCGCCAAGAGACCCGCCCCGCAGAGGCCGCCGCCGCCCAAGCGGGAGCCCAGGCCTTTCAGGGGACCGGCCAGTGCCACCCCCGTGGCCACCCCCCCGGGCTATCACCTGGCTGTGCCTGGCCGGCCCCTGCCCCCGCCATCTCCCGCTCGCAGCCCCTGTGCGCCAGCGGAGAAGCCGAGCGGTGCCCAGCCCGGTGCCCCGCCCGCAGACGGCCCCAGCGCCCCCGGGGAGCAGGCCGGGCAGCATGTAGATGAGCGCCCCGCCTGTCCGAAGCGAGACGCCCTGCTCCCCTCCAAGTTCCGGCCCCTGCAGACGTCCGCCATGGAGACCTCGCGATCCCCTTCTCCGCAGTTCGCCCCCCAGAAGCTGACGGACAAGCCCCCCCTGCTCATCCAGGAAGACAGCTCAGCAAGGTAGGACCTGGGAAGGTGCCTCTGCGTTCTTCCGCCTTCACGGGCTCCCTTCCGCCTGAGAGGCTTTCCGTGCGCCCTCCCTGCCCGGTGCCTCCTCCCTGCCCAGTGCCCCTCCCTGCCCAGTGCGCACCCTTCCTGCGCGATGTATGCCCGGTGCCTTGCTCCGCCCCAGGAGTTGGACTTGCCCTTGGCCTGGAAATGGCACGGAGGGCCCAGAGCTGCGATCCCTGGATTTCTCACTTGTTGGGGACCTGCGGTGACAGAGGGAGTGGACCACCCTGAGACCCCTTCATCCAAGCCCCAAACCTCATGTGCGATGCCCGCAGGCATCTAGGGACGAGGGCTGGGCTTAGTTCTGAGCACTTTCTGACTGATCCTGACCCAGTGTAACCCTGACAGGAGGCCTTTGGTTGAAACTGGTGATCTTCCTAATATCCAGTGTGTCCATACGCCTTTTCAACTAGATCTTTTTGTTTTGTTTTATTTTTTGTTAATATTTTTTCCATTGATTTTTAGAGAGAGTGAAGAGGGAAGGGGGAAGGAGGAGAAAGGGAGAGAGAGAGGAACATCGATGTGAAAGCCACACATGGACTGGTTGCCTCCTGGGAGCATGTGTCCTGACCTGGCTGGGAATAGAACCAGGTACGTGCCCTTGACCGGGAGTCCAACACCAAACCCTTGGTGCAGGGGCCGGTGCTCTAACCACTGAACACACTGGCCAGAAAGATAGTGGGCATAGCCTTGTGGGAAAGCCGAAGAAACCTGGTTCCGGTCCCTGCTGTGGTGAGAATTTCAAGCACGCAGTGGGGCGCTGGCACATGGGGGCAGGCGGGGACTGGCCGCTCAAGAGCCCTGACCCGAGCCTTCGGCCCCTCCTGTCTGCGTGCCTTGGAGGGACTGAGCCTGCACACCGCACCCTCATGAGTGGGGAGCAGTCCCTCCTGTGCTCCAGCCCCAGGCACGGGGGAGACAGCAGGGGATGGGGGCACGCGGCACCCCGTGCTCCATGGAGTCAGCTGTGCTGGGCTCATGAGTTAGCTGAAGATGGTGCCCATCAAGAGCGTGCCCTCAGAGGGCCAGGGGCTGTGGCTTTGGCTTGATTCTCCTCCTTCCTGGGCACCAGTAGGTGGCTCTGTCTCTGGTAGGTCTTGTGAGAACACGTTTGTCCTGGTGGCCCCTCTCGCAGGTCCCCCGGGGCGTGGTCCTATGAGGCGCACCTCAGGGCACCAGCCAGCGTTCCGAGTGTCTTGGATGCAGCCCTGTTCTGTTTCTTTCTTTCTTTTTTTTTTTTTAAATATATTTTTTTACAGAGAGGAAGGGAGAGAGATAGAAAGTCAGAAACATCGATGAGAGAGAGACATCCATCAGCCGCCTCCTGCACACCCCACTGTGGAGATGTGCCCACAAGCAAGGTACATGCCCTTGACCGGAATCGAACCTGGGACCTTTCAGTCGGCAGACCGACACTCTATCCACTGAGCCAAACCGGTCTCGACCCTGTTCTGTTTCTTTCCATTTTCTGTTCTTTCCTGTAGGGGTTCCAGGTGCCGTCCAGCTTCTTGTCCCAATACTTTTTTAAAAAGGAAAAGTGTGGCCCTAGCCCGTGTCGCTCAGTGGATAGAGTGTTCGCCTGCGGACTGAAGGGTCCTAGGTTTGATTCCGATCAAGGGCATGGACCTGGGTTGCAGACTTTCTGTCCCAGATCCTGGTTGGAGCTCATGCAGGAGGCAACCAATGATGTGTTTCTCTCACATCAATGTTTCTCTCCGTCTTTCCCTCTCTCTTCCCCTCTCCCTACAAATCAATGGAAAAAATATTCTCAGGTGAGGATTGACAACACAAAAAGAAAGGAACGTGTGTGCTTTGTGACTCAGTCCAGATAACAGGGAGCAGTGCGCCCGTGGGTGCCAGGCCCTGGCTCCCTGGTATGCCAGCCGCGCGAAGGGTGGCTTCAAGTGCTGGGTGGCGGCCTGCAGCCCCGAGTGGCACCAGCTGGCCTGGGCGTGCCCTGCCGTTCAGCGCCCGGCTCTTCTCTTGGCAGGATCGAGCGGGTGATCGACAACACCACGGTGAAGATGGTGCCCATCAAGATCGTGCACTCGGAGAGCCAGCCCGAGAGGGAGAGCCGCCAGGGCCTGGCCCGCGCCTCCGAGCCGCCCGCGCTGCCCAGCGGGCTGGAGAGAGACCAGATCAAGACGCTGAGCACGTCCGAGCAGTCCTACTCCCGCTTCTGCCTGTACAGCCGCCCGGGCGCCGAGCCCCAGCCCCGGGCCCAGCCCCCTGCCGCCCCTGAGGGCCGGGCCTCGCCCCCTGCGCTCAGCTACGGGAAGGCCAGGGAGCGGACGGCGGAGGACCTGAAGTCGGAGGAGCTGGCGCGGGAGATCGTGTGCAAGGACAAGTCCCTGGCGGACATCCTGGACCCCAGCGTGAAGGTCAGGACCACCATGGACCTGATGGAGGGCATCTTCCCCAAGGACCAGCAGCTCCTGCAGGAGGCGCAGCAGCGCCGGAAGCTGCTGCCCAAGGTCCCCTCTCCCAGGGCCACGGAGGACAAGTGAGTGCCCGCTGCGCGTCTGCGGGGTCTCGTGGGCTGCAGAGGGCCAGGGGCGTTGGTGCATGTGCATAAGTTAGTCTGCCCGAGGATAGTTTTGTCCCATTGATTCTATAGAGAGAGAGGGAGGGAGGGAGAGACACAGAAACACTGATGTGAGATGTACATCGATTGGTTGCCTCCCTCATGCACTCCAGCTAGGGCCGGGGATTGAACCTGCAACCGAAGCTTGTGTTCTTAACCAGAACTGAACCAGGAACTCTTCAACCCAAGGGCCGACTCTCCAACCACTGAGCCAGACTGACTAGGGCCGCACACAGTTTTTTTGTTTCTTTTTTGAATATCTTTTTATTGATCTCAGAGAGGAAGGGAGAGGGGGAGAGAGAGAGAAATATCAGTGATGAGAAAGGCACCAATCGGCTGCCGCCTGCACGCTCCACACTGGGGATGGAGCCTGAAACCCAGGGTGTGCCCTGCCTGGGAATCTAACAGGGACCTTTGGATGATTGGGTTGGCATTCAACCACTGAGCCACCCCAGCCAGGCTCCACGATCATCCTTTCGCAACAGTAGGCTGCAGTGCCAGGGTAGGGCATCGCATGATTTATTCATTCCCTTAGAGAGAGGAAGAGGGAGAGTGGGACATGGATTTGTTGTTCTGCTTATTTATACACAGAGTGGCCAGATGATGATGATCTCTGAACGCATAACCATCTGGCCACTCAGTGTATGTCCTATATAATAAAAGGCTAATATGCAAATTGTCCCCACAACTAGGAGTTCGACCAGCAGGCAGGCCGGTCAACCACCCGTGTCTCCTCCCCCTGGCCAGGCTGGCTGGACCCCACTCATGCACGATTTCATACATACACACACACTCTGAGTGGCCAGATGATTATGCATTCAGAGACCCTCATAATCTGGCCACTCCATGTACATTAATTAGTGGACTCTTGTACGTGTTCTGACTGGGGATGGAACCCACACTCTTGGCGTGTGGGGATGATGCTCTAACAACTGAGCACCCGGCCAGGGTGAGGGTGCCTCTCTCCTAGACAGTTGTCCTCATACACCTTCGACACTGCCACAGGAAGCTGTCTGTCTGCACTCTTCCGTCCCGGCGGAGACTTTTTATTATTTGTGAAAATCTGTACCCAAGGCTATTTTTCCATGGATTTTTAGAGTGAAAGAGAGAGGGAAAGACAGAGGGAAACATCAATGTGAGAGAGACACGTTGATGGGTTGCCTCCTGCATGTGCCCTGACCAGGGCCTGGGCCGGGGAGGAGCCTGAAACTCAGGGGTGACCTTGACCAGAATTAAACCCAGGACCCTTTGGTCCCAGGACCCTTTATCCACTGGGCCACACTGGCTGGAGCCCGGGCGGAGACTTTTAGACATCCTTAGTTATTGCAGTCCCCCCCACCCCCCTACCCCCGCTTTTAGAAGCTGCCCCTTAGCCTTGATGAATATCCACCTGGCAAGTCCTGACCTACCTTGTCACCTCCCTTGTCCTCTTGCTGCCATCTCCCTGGCTAGTGTCCTTCTGGGGGCGCCCTCATTCATCGCAGCCCCGGGTGCTGGGGACCGTGGGTTGGTGCCAGGATGGCAGGTCACGGAGGTTCTGGCGTTTTCACAGGCGGGAGGCAGCCATGTCGCTGGCCACCAGTTCCGCGTACTACAGCACATCGGCCCCCAAGGCGGAGCTGCTGATCAAGATGAAGGACCTGCAGGAGCAGCAGGAGCCCGAGGAGGACTCGGGGAGTGACCTGGATCACGACCTGTCCGTGAAGAAGGTAGGACAGCCTGGGTTCCTTGTGGCGGTCCGCACAGAGGCAGGCGGGGGCGCACCCGTCTGCACCCCCAGGGCCTGCACCACGTGTCGGGGCATTGGTGCTTGCTTCTGTGCAGGGCAGTGGCGCTGGGGGCGGTCCTATTAAGCCCTGGGGTTAAGTGTCCTGTTCTAAGATGGCGCCTTTCCACCAGCATCTTTGCCACCTTTTGCCATGAGATCCAGTGTCACACTAGCTAACGGGCACCATACTCTTCCTTTTTGTTTTACATATGTTTTTATTGATTTTAGAGAGAGAGGAAAGGAGAGGGATAGAGAGATAGAAACATGATCAGCTGCCTCCTGCCCTCCTCCTTCTGGGGATCAAGCCCGAAACCCGGGCATGTGCCCTGACCAGGAATTGAATCGTGACCTCTGGCTTCCTGGGTCTATGCTCAACCACTGAGCCACACTGGCTGAGCTCATTTAAGTTCACCTGATATATCCCTTTTATCCCGGTGAAAATCCGGGGAAATAATTGGGTGCCCTTCAGCGAACCCGTGTCCTCTTGAAAGGTCAAGTTCACATGTCTGTAAGCAGATGGTCCCAACCCCAGCCCTGGGCAAGTGAACAGCATCATTGGATCAACTCCAAGGCTCCCTGGCCTGGCAGCTGGGGCGGTGGCCGTGGGCAGAAGCGAACAGAGCACCTTCTTGGGGAGCTCATGTTCTCAGAGGCCCGGCGGGGTGGCAGGCAGCACACAGATGAAGACACGTGCCACACGAGGCCAGCCCACACGCACGGCCCAGCCAGCCACCTGCGTGTCAATGGAGTGGCATTGAAACAACCGCATCCCTTCCTGTGCATGTGGGCTGGGGGCTCTCGTGTGACAGTGGTCACGTGGCCAGTGAAGTCTGAAACATTTGCCATCTGGCCCTTTGCAGAACAAGTTTGCCAACTCTATTATTATTATTATTATTATTTTGTTGTTAATCCTCATCCGAGGATATTTTTCCATTGATTTTTATTTTTTTCATTGATTTTTAGAGAGAGTGGGAGGGATGGGGAGAGAGAAACACCGATGTGAGAGAGCCACATTATTTGGTTGCCTCCTGTACTCGCCCCAACTGTGTCTAGAGAACCTACAACCCAGATACTATATGCCCTTGGCTGGGAATCAAATCTGTGATGCGTAGGCCAACACCCTAGCCACTGAGCACACCGGCCAGGGCTGCTCTATTATTTGATGAAGCAAAATGAACCCGCGCCTGGTGGGACTGACTTGCGGTGGGCGGCCCAGGTGCGCACCCCTGACCCCCTTTGCATGCTGCCCTGTGCCCCGCAGCAGGAGCTCATCGACAGCATCGGCCGCAAGCTGCAGGTGCTGCGGGGCGCGCGCGAGAGCCTGCTGGAGGACATCCAGGCCAACAGCGCCCTTGGGGACGAGGTGGAGGCCATCGTCAAGGACGTGTGTAAGCCGAACGAGTTCGACAAGTTCCGCATGTTCATCGGCGACCTGGACAAGGTGGTGAACCTCCTGCTGTCCCTGTCGGGGCGCCTGGCCCGCGTGGAAAACGCCCTCAACAACCTGGACGACAGCGCTTCCCCTGGCGATCGGGTAACAGGACGCGTGTGACTGGAAACGGGGTGCTGGGGTAGAGGAGGGCCCGAGGGAGTTCTCCTTGGGGGCTGAGTGAGTGCCTCGAAGGCTCACCGAGCCTGCCACCTCGTGATGCTCTTCAGTGCGGAGGGTGGAGTGGCCCTCCTGGGGACCAGGCGGCACCGCGCGCCCAGCATTCCGAGCCCCTTAGAGAGGTGCGGAGCTCAGCCCCTCGTCTCTGAGCTCTTCTGTGTGTCGGTGTTTTTGCAAAGCACAGCTTCACCCCGCACACCCCGCACAGGATTGAGCTGCAACCTGGGCCTGGGCCCTGACCGGGAATCGAACCGTGACCTCCTGGTCCATGGGGTCAGCGCTCAACCACTGAACCACACAGGCTGGGCCTTGGCACCTTTTGAGCACCCCAGAATTCTGTCGCTGTCAGTCCCTTGATCACGCCGGGGTCACCTTGGCTGCCTCAGTTGGGCAGTCCAGGCCCCTACGTGGCACTGGAGGCGGGAGATGCCTTCGCACCGACGGGGAGCTGTGGGGGGAGAACCACGGCCACGAGTGCTTGCGCCCACACTCAGGACTCAGTGCTGTGCTATCGGGGCTGCATCACTTCTGCCCTGGTCCTCACTGGCTTCTCTCTCTCTCTCTCTCTCTCTCTCTCTCTCTCTCTCTCTTCCTCTCCCTCCCCCTCTCTCTCCACAGCAATCGCTGCTCGAGAAGCAGCGGGTCCTCATCCAGCAGCACGAGGACGCCAAGGAGCTCAAGGAGAACCTGGACCGCCGGGAGCGCGTGGTGTTCGACATCCTGGCCAGCTACCTGAGCGACGAGAGCCTGGCCGACTACGAGTACTTCGTCAAGATGAAGTCGGCCCTCATCATCGAGCAGCGGGAGCTGGAGGACAAGATCCACCTGGGCGAGGAGCAGCTCAAGTGCCTGGTGGACAGCCTGCAGCCCGAGAGGAGCAAGTGAGCGGCCTCCGGGGGCGGAGCCGGGCCGTGCCCCGCCCCGGGCAGCGCACCCCAGCCTGGATGGATGTCCCGTAGTGAGAACCCTCTCGTAGCGACGCGGCTGTTAGAAAAGCGCTAGCTCGTGTTTGTCTGGGTGATGCATTGGGTGTTTAGTTTCCCTTTGGATACTGAGCAGAGCGGCTCCCCGGGGGGGTTGTTCTTTCCAAGGAGCCCCCTGTGGCACGGGCCCTGGTGGCTGGCGAGCTTCGGCCACGGAGACCTCAGGCTCCGTCCCCGATTGCTCGCAAGGGCCCCTGGGCAGCGATCGCTCTGGCCTTTTGCATCCCCCGCTGCCAAACCAGCCATTTGGGCAGCGCTCAGCGAGTCCCCGGGGTGCACAGAGGGGACACCTGGCGCCCGTCTTCTCTGTGATCCCCGAGGGGTGTGGCCTGCCACATTTTACCCGTGTCCGTCCAATGCTGTCAGCGTCCACTGTCTCTCATGTAATGTGCTCTCTGACCCAGCACAGACCTGGGATGCCGATGATGATGGTGGTAATTTATTAACATAGTAGTTTCCATGTGGTTAGAAACCAGCTGTGAAATGCATAGCCTTTGTGTCGGGTCGCTCGTCCTAAAAGCGCCCCTCGAGTCGAGTGCATGCCTTCAAAGCCATGCACCAAGCGGACAGCTTCAGCCCGTCACCTGGCGGCGCAGTCAGGCGTGTTCCCGCAACGTGAAACGCCTGTAACAAGTGTGTGCGGTAGTCCTGTGCTTGCTCGGTGTTTCCCAGACCAGTGGGTCGTTCTTACATTACTTTCTCCCGGAGCATTTGTGTCGTGTGCATACGGTCATTGATGGTAATCAGCTGCTTTTCTCTTTGTGCCTCTTTCCACCTGTCAGCATGCCCTGAAGGCCCATTCGGGGTCCTAAGAGCCCGCCTCTGGACCCCCGGGGGTTCCTCTACAGTTTGGCCACGGAGTTGACCGATTCCGGGCCCTTTTTATTGGTTGACATTGCGAGATTCCGAAGAGTCTGTTCATTTAAAAAACACACACTGTCCTGGTGTCAGTTTGCAGTTGGTAAGTCGGGCTGGGAGAAACGATTCCCAAATCACGAATGTGACAGAGTCCTCTCCAGAATATACAAATGACTCTACACAACTCCACCGCAAGGAAACCAACAGCCCCGTTGAAACATGGCAAAAGATTTCACCAAAGAGGACATGTGCATGGCAAGTAAGTGTAGGAGGAAGATGGCCAGCCACCGGCTGGCTGGTGACTCATTTTCACCCACATCACTGTGGAGCCGGTCTGCTTCTCCTCGGATGCTCATGTGATGCAGCGCGTGCTGAACGGCCAGAGAACCCCTGAATGAGTTCGTGTCAGGGGACGTGGACACTGGTTGATGGAGGGGTTATTTGAGTCCCGTTTCCCCTTATTCCCTAGAAAAGAAGTTTGCCAGCAGGTGGGGAGACCTCTCTGTCAGCAGCGACTGCCACCTCACCAAACCACACACGCCGGTGTCTTAGGACCACGGTCCACGCTCCCTGAGCCAGGCTCCCAGCCACGGTCTGGATGTCGGCTTGCCACGTGGAAGGGTCCGCACGGGCCAGCTCCAAGCACGCAGGCGGTCACCGCTCTCTTTGGCAACTGAACCAGGCCAAGAAGACCGGCCTTTCCAGGCGTGTTCATGGCTATCAGTTCAGCGGTGACATGGGAATCCTCCCGCCTGTGGGGAGAAGTGGCCACATCGAAGGTCCAGCTGGCTGCTCGAGGACCCCGTGGTCCTCCCTCGGGGGGACCACACCCGTTCCATGTGTTTGTTTGCTGTTTAATTGAAACAAAGCTTTTACCTGTGATTCTTCCCCCTCCTATAGTGCTGTAGCCGTTTTGATGCTGTGTACGTAAATGTGAATCTAGAACGTGTGTGTCTGTGCCGGCCTTTTGATGTCTTTGCGGGCTTCCCTCTCCGTGGGAATTGGTAGCACAATCCCCCTTTTAGCGATGCCCCTGTGCCCACACCGTCCTGTTCAGTCCCCGTCTGCCTCTTCAGTGTCTGCTTGGCGGGACCAAAGAGCCAGGAGTCCGTGTACATACCTTTGTATATAGTGACATCGTTGCCGATCACACTGGTGCTAACGTCTGCCCTCGGCGCAGGCGGCTGTTGCGGACACTCTGAAGCTCGCCGTGGAATGCCCTGAACCGCGAGCCTTCAGCCAGGCCGCCGCCTGCAGTTCACTGTGGAAATGTGTGCGGATTCATGCTCGACGCTGACCACTTACCTCTGACAGATCATCCTGCCTGACTTCGATGAAATAAATAGTGTCTTTGAGTGCATGGAGCCTGTCTTTGATTTCCTATTTTATCGGAACTCTTGTTTTCATTCATTGTGAATCCTCCCCCAGGGCGATTGTTTCCATTGGTTTGTGGAGCGAGTGGGAGGGAGGGAGGAGGAGAGAGAAACATGGATGTAAGAGAGACGCATCGATTAGTTGCCTCCCGTACACACACTGACTAACAGGGACTGGGGATTGAGCCTGCCACCCAGGTATGTGCCCTGGACTGGGAATCGAACTCACGACCCTTCGGTGCTTAGGCCGATGCTGTCACCACTGGGCAACACAGGCTAGGGCTGTTACAATATTTATAAAGAACCCGAATGTCTTCACCCTATGTAAGACCCCTAAACCATCGATGAGTTGTGGGGATCGGTTAATGCGTAACTATTCGTGCCAGTCGGATACGGCCCATCAGTGAGCAGTTGGGAAAAGCTGGGACGTGGTTATACAGGTTACCTGTGGCCACGGTCATGGCGTAACGACCAAGTGTAAGGTCTCGGCGGGTCCAGTGAGAAGTATTCCTTGAGCCGATGATCTTGAACATCAGCAGGCTCTGCTCCATGTGCCCTTCGTACTGCTCCTGGGACCCGCAGTTGCCAGGGCGTGTTAATGGCAGCTGTGCAGCACAAGACCAGCGGCAGAGGTGCTGTTGACACCTCTGGCCCTGTCACCTGCCAAGCTTCCACAGCCAAAGCTCGCTCCCCGGCTCCAGGTTCAAGGGCGTGGGATGTGCTGCTCTGCAGTGGGAGGAACGGCGAGGCAGGTGGCCAAGAGGCTACCGGGAGGTGTGAAGACAGGGTCGGCCCGAGGCTCCGTCCCGCACACACTGCCACTCCTGCCACGAGGCTCTCGCGTGTCCTGGCCCGGAAGCTAAGTCCCAGGAGCAAAGCCACCTGGGTCCTCAGGGCCTTAGCCTCCACGAGCCTCAGTTTCTTGCTTGGTGTTTGGAGAAGAGCTGCTGTGAGATCGGGTGAGCTTACACGTGTGCTAGGAGAGGAAGGGGGAGGGAGAAACATCAATGAGAGAGGAGTCATTGATGGCTGCCTCCTGCACTCCCCTCCCCCGCCCCACTGGGGATGTGCCTGCAACCAAGGTACGTGCCCCTGACCAGAATCGAACCTGGGACCCTTTCAGCAGGCTGACACTCTATCCACTGAGCCAAACCGGTTTGGGCCCACTTTTTTTTTTTTTTTTAAGAAAAATGTTATATAATCATATATTTTGAAAAATACTTTTATTGATTTCAGAGAAGGAGGGGGGAGGGATAGAGAGAGAGAGAGAGATCAATGATGAGAGAGAATCAGACTGGCTACCTCCTGCAGGCCCCACAGTGGGGATGGAGCACATAACACGGGCATGTGCCCTGACTGGGAATCGTACCCTGAACTCCTGGCTCCTAGGTCCATGCCTGACCACTGAGCCATATGTTTTTGAAACCCGCCTTTTAACGATGGGAACCGCCTCTTGTTCTTCGGCAGAGGGCTGAATGTCTGTGTACCAGGCCGCTGCGAGGACACAGTGGTTTACAGACCGAGTCTGGCGGGCTGTGGGTGATTTCACTGTCCCGTTGTCCCCTCAGGGATGAAGTGCTCGGGTGCGTTTCTGTGCGCCCCTTGCCCATCCCCATTGGCTGGAACAAGTTCCCTCTCACAGGAACGCAGCAGAGGATTCCTGCGGAACTTGACTCCCACATAACATTTGGTCCTAAGTGTGGGCCGGCAGACACCCCTTCCCCTGTGCCCCATCTGACACGCTCCCACTTAGCCAACCAGCTTCTCTGGTCAAGAGCCACTGTCACCTTGCACTGCCTCTCCTCGTGGGCACTAGCCTGCGTGGGTGTGTTGTCATTGCTGTTTGTTTGTTTGTTTGAATCCTCACCCGAGGATATTTCTCCATTGACTTTTAGGGAGAGTGGAAGAGAGGGAGAGACAGAGAGAAACATCAATGTGAGAGAAACACATCCATTGGTTGCCTCCTGCACTAGCCCGTGTTATGTGCTCCATCCCCAGTGTGGGGCCTGCAGGAGGTAGCTAGTTGTAGGCTGGGGAGGAACCTACAACCAAGGTACATGCCCTTGACTGGAATCGAACCCAGGACCCTTCGGTCCCCAGGTCGACCCTCTATGCACGGAGCCACGTTGGCCAGTGTCATTGCTGTTTGCATGTCATTTCCCCGGGTGGTGTGGGAGAGACCATTTCAGGGGGACAGGAGGATTGTAGAGGGAGTGGTTAGGACTCCAGGCTGCCTTCAAGCAGACCCTGAGAACTCCATGGTCCACACTGAGCGCAGCCCGCCTGCCCGGGAAGCGGGCAGAGAGGGTGCCTGGTGCAGAGCAGAGAAAGCCTGCCGCTCAGCGAGGAGTGGGTGCTGCCGTGTTCTGTACCCAGCAACAGAACCCTGCCGCTCAGGACAATGGGATGGAATGTGGCCGTGGACTGAAGGCTGAGGAGAGGGCTTGGAGTCGTGTGCCAGGCCCTCGTGTGGCTGAGGCCCGTGTGGCTGGGTCCCCTGGTGTGGCCGGTCCCGCATAGCCAGGAGCCGGCCAGAGGACGCCCAGAGGAGCCGCATGTGCATCGACAGCGCTGCCTGACCTGCTAGTCACCCTTCCCAGACACCCACTCCCTCGGAGCCACATCCCTGGTCAGTGGGGCTAGCCTGTTTGTTTATTTCTGTGGTAAAGTGGGTATCACAAAACTCCTATGTCACCGCCAGGGTCACCGCACGAGGAACACACAGGCCGTTAGGGGGAGGCATCATGAATGTATTGGGTCACCCAGAGACCAGATGGCTGAGCTCCAAATGGCACCAGCCCTAGTGACGGGCAGTCAGAGGGTTAAAGGCCTCTAGGCTTTAAAGGGTCTGGATCCTGGGCAGGTCCAGAGAAGAAAGATGAAGGTTTTACCAGTGGGAGGTGGTCTTACTTGTGGTATGAGGTCTTACCAGTGTGATGTGGTCTTACCAATGGTATGAGGTCTTACCAGTATGATGTGGTCTTACCAGTGGGATGTGGTCTTACAAGTGGGATGTGGTCTTACTAGTGGGATGTGGTCTTACCAGAGTGACGTGGTCTTACAAGTGGGAGGTGGTATTACCAGTGTGACGTGGTCTTACAAGTGGGATGTGGTCTTACTAGTGGAATGTGGTCTTACAAGTGGGAGGTGGTCTTACCAGTGGACTGGGGTCTTACCAGTGGGATGTGGCCTTACAAGTGGGATGTGGTCCTACAAGTGGGATGTGATCTTTACAAGTGGGATGTGGTATAAGTGGAAGGGAAGGCCTGTTGTGAAGTGGCCTAAAGAGCAGATCACAGCTGGGTGGGGGGGGGGAATCAATCCAATGATGTGATCAGACCTAATGGTCACTTTTGTTAAGCATGCAGTGCAAGCTTACTAGGGATCTTCACAATGTTGTGCTACTGTTGGTGTCCCTCCTTAGGGCATCATAATGGCGGGTTATTTCCCCAGCCTTACAAAGGGTTCAGCATTCTGGAGGAAGGGGCTGTGTATAGATGATTAATGAATCTGGAGACGAAAGATAATTTTGAAAGACTTTGGGGGTCAGAGGATCTTCAGCTGAAGGAGCTAAAGACTCTCTTCCTTCACTCGAGATTATGCTTTTATTAACATGATTTATCTTGAGACAAGGTGAAGATATACACTTCAAAGGGTAGGGTATCAAAGGACATTGTCAGATTGGGGAATAGCCTATAGCTGTTCAGGTGTTTGGCGAACAAGAGGCAATAAAAGGCCCTGAGCTGTCTGGCAGTGAACAATCCTATTCAGGTTTGGGGGAAGTGCCTGAGCCGTTTCCAGCAGGTAAATTACATATGTGGCTCACGCTTGTTGAGCCCCCCAAGTCCCATCAACCTTTTGATGGAACTCTTGTAATTATTACATGCTGGAATTGGTTCCCAGCATGCTACTATCACACTATCATCTCCAGAACTTTTTTGCCTCCCCAAACAGAAACTCTGTCACATTGAACACGACACCCGCTCTGCTCCCCAGCCCCTGGCACTCATGGTTGCTTTCTGTCATTGAGTGTGGTTGCTCAAGGGACCACATAGAGATGAAATGGTACAAAATTGTCTTTGTGGCTCGTTTCACATGGTACAATGTCTTCCAGGCTGAGTGACATTCCATGGTATGGGCTGCCCAAAAGCAGGGGCGTGCAGTCACCAGTGATGAACATTGGGTCGTTTCAACCTCTTGCTGTTGTGAATAATGATGCTATGAACATGGTGGTGCAACTACCTACTTGTGCCCCTGCTTCCCCTTCTTTAGGCTATAAATACAGAAGTGGGATTGCTGAATCTTGGGAGTATGCAAACACATATTTTCATTGATTTCAGAGGGGAAGGGAGATGAAGAGACAAAAATATCAGTGATGAGAGAATCATGGATTGGCTGTCTCCTGGACACCCCACAGTGGGGATCAAGCCCACAACCTGGGCATGTGCCCTGACAAGGAATAAAACCCTGACCTCCTGGTTCTTAGGTCAATGCTCAACCACTGAGTCACACCAGCTGGGTTTGTAGCCAATCTTAATTGTGTCTTTCAACAAATGTCCAGAAGTGTAACAGCTAGTTTGAAAATTTGTACATATTTTGATTGACTTTAGAGACAGAGAGGAAGGTAGAGAGAGAAACATCGATTTGGTGTTCCACTGACTGATGCATTCATCCGTTGATTCTTGTATGTGCCCTGACCAGGAATTGAGTCCTGCAACCTGAGCCTGTTGGGAAGACGTTCTAACCACTTGGTTCCCCTGCCAGGGTGAAAGTCTGTATACTTTAAGGCTTTCAATGAATCTTGCTCAAGGACCCTTCTCCAGAGAACATGGGGACAAGTGTCTCCATTCTGGAATATGGCATTTCCCTTTCCAATATAGCGCCCCTCACCCCCAGGGGCAGAGGCGGGGAGTGGGAGGGGCGGGGCAGTTCCAGGCCATGGGTCCCATCCTCATGATGCCCTCTATTGGTTTGCAGATCCCCTGGAGACATAGCCATGGCCTTGTCCGTCCACCCCAATTATCAGGCAGTGAGTTTTGTCCTCAACACCCTGGGATGGATGTTCTCCATGGTTTGCATGGGCATGGCCAATTGGCGTTTATGGTACATAGATAGCAGCTCTCCCCACTCCCGGGGGCTGGCCTGCGTCGGAATGTGGAAGGTCTGCACTTACCAGCCCAGCACCCCCCACAGCAGACCCATCGCGTGTCACCGCTACACCTACAGTGACACCTACCTGCCGCTAGAGATCCGCATCTCTCAGAATCTGCTGCTGGCCGCCAGCCTCCTTTCCCTCTTGGGGAAAGTGCTCACGATCATGGGCCTGCGCAGATTGTACACGGGACAGCTTCAGAATGACTACAACTGCAATCTGTTCTTCGTTTCTGGAGTCCTGAACATCATAGGGGGCGTATTTATCCTCATTGCTGTGATCTCAAACTACCACGCAGTGGTGTATGGAGAGGGCATAGACTTCCCGTCATCCTACCGCATCCCCTCCAGGCCTGACTGGCAGAAGATCGGCAGCAGCGTGCCAGTGGCGGTTCTGGCTGCATTCCTCATGTTGCTGAGTGGGCTGCTTACCATCTCTTTCCAGCTGTCTCCCGACAACCAAGTGTACCCCGAAGTCTTGGAAGAGTGAAATTCCCGGTTACAGTTT
The DNA here is from genome assembly GCA_004026805.1 of Lasiurus borealis. NCBI lineage: Eukaryota > Metazoa > Chordata > Mammalia > Chiroptera > Vespertilionidae > Lasiurus > Lasiurus borealis. The sequence goes on along the minus strand of PVJN01028842.1, from coordinate 61 downwards.
ATGGGGTGAAGTACTATCAGGAAGCTCTAGGAAATAGTTGCAAGGCCAAAGGTCATTTTGA
>PVJN01028841.1:0-26887 GCA_004026805.1 Lasiurus borealis | reverse complement strand
TAAAGTCACTTTTTCAGTTTGTTTAAATGTAGACATTTTTGTTGTATAATTTATTTTTATATTTTAGCTTAATTAAAGAGATTTATATCTCACTCCCAAATATAACAAGCTTTAGGCATGCTTTTACATTATAACTATATACTACTAGAGGCCTGATCAGGGGGATGTCCTTTAATCCAGCCTACTCCCACTCCAATCTAGAACCCCTTGAGGGTTGTCCAATTGACTGTTTAAGCCCGATCCTACCTGGACTGGGCCTAAACAAGCAGTCGGACATCCCTTTCACAATCTAGGACTGCTAGCTCCCAACTGATCACCTCCCTGCCTTCCATATTGTCCTTAATTGTTTCTGCCTGCCAGCCTGATCACTCCCTAACCACTCCCCTGCCAGCCTCATTGATGTGTAACTTCTCTACTGCCAGTCTGTTTGCCCCTAACTGCTCTCCCTTGTGGACCTGGTCACCCCTCTCCTGCAGGCCTGGTCACCCCGAACTGCCCTCCCCTGTAGGCTTGATCCCCCCCAACTGCCTTCCCGTGCAGGCCTGGTCCATAACTGCCCTCCCCTGCTGACCTTCTGCGGTGACCATCTTGTATCCACATGGGGGCAGGATCTTTTGACCACATGGGTGTAGCCATCTTGTGTGTTGGAGTTTTCAATCTGCATATTACCTTTTTATTAGATAGGATAGAGGCCTAGTGTACAGGTGGAGGCCAGCTGGTTTACCCTGAAGGGTGTCCTGGATCAGGGAGGGTGTTTTCTTGGGGTATGGGGTGGTCTGAGCCAGGGGCCTTTGGTTATTTGCAAGCTGGCCACACACCCCGGTGACCCAAGTAGAAGCCCTGGTATCTTAGATTTATCTTCTACAATTTAAACTTTGTAGCCTGGAGTGGAGCCAAGCCAGGGTATCCAAAAAGCTTGGCTTCCTCCATTGCCAGGGTAACTCAAGCCTTGCAGCAGTCATTGAAATTATTGCTTTAAGTGCTGGACAGAGTTTGTGGAAAGCTGGGCTTCCTTCATGGCTAGGGGCAACCCAAGCCTCCCTCCTTTTCTCTATGTGGCCACAGCCATCTTGGTTAGGTTAATTTGCATAGTCATTCTGATTGGCTGGTGGGCGTGGCTGATGGACATGGCTTATGGCTGTAGTGGAGGTACAGTCAGTTTGCATATTACTTTTTTATTAGATCGGACTATATGCAGCCATATAGATTAAACCAATTGATTATTAAACTTGGTAAACAACTCTTATTTTGGGATTTTATTCTATTTTACTCCTGGTTTATTTCTGTTTGAAAAGATCAGCTCATTGAAGTGCAAATTATCTACAATAACTTACACTTACTTGAAGTGAACAGGTTGATGGGTTTTAAAAATCCTGTGTTTTATCTACCATAATGAAGATATTGCACATTTCCATCACCCCCAAAAGCTCCCTGGAGCCAATTCCACGTTTCTTATCTCAGAAAATCACAGATATTACTGCCATAACATTAAATTAGTGTAGTCTATTTTAAAAAGTGGTATGAATGGAATTATACAGTTGTATAATAGTATAATACTTTATAGATTAATTTTAATTCATATGATATCTAAGTTGTCTTATAAAAATTAATTTATTTATGATAATCCATTTTATGTGTTTATCTAGATGTGTTTATTTACTCTCGTATTTATGAATATTTGGATGTTTCTCATTTGAGGCTGTTAAGAGTAAAGCTACAATGAACAATCTTATATAATTTTTTTAACAGTATTTCCATTCCTCTTAGGTAAATATCTAAGAGTGGACTTGTTGTGTATATATATTTAAAATAAATTGTCAAACGGATTTCACAAATGGTTACACAATTTCCTATTTCCACCAGCAATGTACAAATGTCCTAGTTTTAGTAACATCCTCACTAAAACTTTATATAATCCATCTTTTTAAATTTGGCCGTTCTGATAAAAGTGTAGTGATCTCTTATTATAATTTTGATATGCATTTGCATAATTCTGATGACTGAAATACTGAACTTTTGGATATTCAAGATACAAATTCCTGGTCTTATGTATTTATTATAAACATTTTAGCCCCATATGATTTTCCATTTTATTATCTTTTAATAGGGATTTTTGAAAAGCAATAATTTTAACTTCAATAAAACTCAATTTATCAATTTTACTCTGCTTCATCTGGTAAAGTTTATTGTGTTTATGCATATATATGTACATAACCTTGTATGACTTGGCTTATATGCAGAATATGACAAAAGTAGGTTTATAGTTGTGAGTAGATGAAATGCAGAGTTTATTTTTATATTATCATTTATTAATCTATTATTTTCCATACAAATTGTAAGCCTACTTTTGCCCCATGCTATATTCTAATATAATGCATAAGAACCCATTTAAAATTACCTTTCTTTAAATGAGTATGATCAGAACATTTATTTTTTAGGATTTTTGACATTATTGAGAAAATTTATATACTTTGATAACAACTCAGTACACAATAAGCACTAAATCAATATTAGTTATTATTATTAAACTAGTTAAAAATTCTGAGATTGATGCAATAAAATTTCTGAGCCTAAGACTTTATAATTAATAGATGACATACATGTGACAATCATGATAAAGAGAATAAACCAACAAATTAATTAGGCATCACAATCCTGAATTAGTTCTTTCAAAATATCTAACAAAGCATGGAAAATATATGCATGCTGAAAGCTATAGAACATTGATTAAATAAATTAAAGAAAATAAACAGATAAATTTCCTTCACTCAACAAAAGATTCAATATTTTAATACTCAATATTTTCAAAACATTATCTTTTTCCAAATTAATTTATAATTTTAATATCATCCTAGATAAAATTCTAATATATATATATATATATATATATATATATATATATATATGCACATATATTTTGAAATTGGGAAGTGCATTCTAAAATTTATAGGTAGAAGCCAAGGGACTAGACTAAGTTAGGTTTGAAAATATTAAAGTCAAAGTCGGAGAATTTGCATACTTGACTCTGATGTATTAGACGTAAAGTGAGACAGTGGTCATGGCAGTTTACTATTAGCATAAAGATAAACATAGCAAATAGACCCCAAAATACTTTAGAAATATGTTCACATATAGCAAGTCAATTTAGTTTTTTAACAAAGGTAATAAGTTAAAGGAAATATTAGTATAAGAGAGACGGACATATCATGAGCAAAAGTCATAACAAATAGTTTCACTGGTGTGGCTCAAAGGTTGAATGTCAACCTATGAACCAGGGAGTCATGGTTTGATTCCTGGTCAGGGCATATGCCCAGGTTGCAAGTTCCATCTCCAGTACTAGGCCTATAGTAGGCAACTGATCAATAATTCTCTCTCATCTTTGACGTTTCTTTCCCTCTCTCCCTTCATTTCTGAAATCAATTAAAATAGTAGGCCTTACTTCATGCATCTCTCCAGCATAAGGAAACTCACCAACAATGGAAGCAAAGCTTTCACGCAACAGAAAATAGTAAAGACCATGGTAAGGTACATACACAAGTACATATAAGTAAGTAAGTATCAACTATTTAAAACAAAAGAGAATGATAATTAAGGAAATCTCAAGGAGTTTCTTAAAGAGCATATATGCTGAAATAAAATATATGAAAACAGTAGCACAAAATGCTAAACTATCTAAATTTTTAGAATTCTTAGAAAAAAATATTCAATATAAAGAAAAAAGACTAACATAACCTTATATTTATAGTGGGATAATGAGTTAGCCAAATACATCATAAAGCCAATTATGATATGTATCAAACCTTACAATGTTCACAAACATTTGAAACTAGCATGAGAATATTTTCATAGGTGTATATTTAAATTGTATAAATAAAATATTAAATAGTCTTTGTGTAATAACAAAATAGAATATTTCTAATAACTAAACATTAAAAATTGGGTAAATTTATTAATATGGGTGCATTATTGTAAAATATTTGCATACCTATTAGAAAACATTTCTCTACCTAGAATTGGTCATTTTTTGGTAGATTTGCCTTACAAAATTATAGGCAAAAAACAACAACAAAAAAGCATAAGCAAAACCCCTGAAGAATGAAGTAATTCACTTTCAGTGTGGCTTAATTGGTTGAAAGTCTTCCCATGTATCAAAAAGTCTATGGTTGTATTCAATGTCAGGCACATGTCAGGGATGTGGGCTTGGTCACCAGGAAGCAGCCAATTGATGTTTTTCTCTCTCTCTTCCTCTCTCTCTAAAAAAATAAATAAAAACATACTTTAAAAAAAGAATGAAAGAAGTCATCAGTAATAAAATACTGATGGTGATAATACTATGAAATATCAAAGTGGGCTACTGAAAAAAAATTCTTTATAAATGAATTTTCAAGTTAACCTGAATTAAATGTTTGCTTATAAGTTTTTGCTTCAGATATAGTGGCAGGATTTAATGGAAATCAGCATTATGTGTCTCTTGCAATGTATGCTTTTGCCATAAAACAAAAATTTGACTTTTTAAATTGCAAGATTCTGTTATTGAGAATAATTAGGACCATGTAAAACAAGTCTTTACTCAGAGTTTTATAAATAGTTGAGGCCAGTGTATTCTAGATAAAGTTCTCAAAAATGAACATAAAAGTAATACAAGTTTATGGGTGGACTTTAATGTATACTTATACATTAATTTGGAGAAAGAAAAAAAGGTATTTGAAATATGGAACCAGACTCAATTGATTCTTTTGTTGCTTTTGGTCCTATTCCAGTAACACATTAATGTGTATATCAATATCTTTTCTGGGAAGCAACATCATTTATTTTGTATTTTCTCATATCTTGGCTTTGCTTATTCAATATTACTTTAAAAACATTATTTTTATCATCTATATAGTCTTATGGAAAGTTCTTACATTTTTAAATAGGCTTATGGAAATGTTTTAAGTTTAAAAATCTGTTTACTATTATTTAATAAAAATGTTTTTTTAAATTTATAGTTAAGGATTATTATTGAATCTCTATATAATATTATATCTGAAACTTCAAAGTAGCCTTGAATGATATGCAATTGCCTATAGGTAATATCATAACTTTTTCTCTGTCCTGGCAGTCTAAAACATAGCCCTTAAATTGGGACATCAATAAATAGTTGAGTTGATACTGAATAAAGTCATCCTCTTTCCCTCTCTATCCTCTACACACACATATGGCATCAACTATAGATGCATATTGGGCTGAGCTTTGTTGGCTTAAATTAAATTTATTAATTAACTACTATGACATGAGGCATCAATTTCAGAGAAATAAATAAAATTGCTAATAAGAGTAGTTAAAACCTTAAAAAGTTCTAATGTCAGAAATGACCTAAGGTGTCTGGCCCATCTAGACAACTAAGACCATGACAATGATGCTATGTAAAGAGTTCACACTATGATTTCTAGAATCAGACAAAGAGATCATACAGGGAATGGTTCTCTCCATTTTACTTATTAATTCAGTTGGTTCATTAGATACCACGAAAGAGTGAAATCATGTGGTATATGTCTTCCTATTTCTTCTTTACAAGGGTACACTTTTCTTCTTCTTTTTAAATTTGAAACAATTTATGCACCCCTATGCCCTTTGAAGCTTATTTATAACAGCTAAGGCTTGAAAGCAGCCCAAGTGTCCATTAGTAGAAGAATGGATAAAACAGCTATGGTACATTTACACAATGGGATATTACTCAGTCATAAAGAAAGAAGAAAGTATTTTTCTTAATGGAGCAAACAATGTCACAACAATTGATTGACAGATTTGTCACAATTTTTTTCCTCAAGGATATCTCAGTAAGAGCAAGAAACTGACAAGTGTGGAGAAAGAATGAATCTAGATAGTTGCTAAAGTAGAGATTCTCTATAAAGATAATAGGGACAATAGAGTGGTATCCCCTAAGTGACCCTAAGTGGTAAGAAGTATGATGAGAGATTTACAGAGAAAAAAGGACCAATTACTGTTAAGGCTTCATTATAAGAATTAATATCTTAGATGTAAATTATAGAAAAGCATATTCACAGAAAGAACATTGACAAATCATAACATACCCAGGAAGCCATTTGCATGCCAGTAAATTACTGATAATATATTGTTAAGTATTTATTTTGGAAATCTGTAGTAAATTAAACTGAAATGGTAAGCAAGGGACAATATTCACAATCCACTTGTATAATTATGTCATGTGTGTGTCACGTACCATGCCTAATGTTAGGGATTTGTGAACAAATAAGATAGACATATACCTATTCTCATAGAACTTACCAACAAATAGCAAGGACTAAAATGCAGGTACAGAAAAGGTATTAAACAAATATAATAAAAAAACATTGTATGAGAAAATAAAATTTTTGACAAATTTAGGTTTGCATTTTGCAGCACTCAATGGCCAGATACTTATTTTTGTTAAGATGAAGTTTCTTCTGTATTTTATACCATGTGATTGATAATCTCTTGTGAATTTATTGTATATCCAGGTTTATTTAGAGATTTTTTTATTTAAATGAGAGAAATTAAATTAGAATTTGGGTATTTGTCATTAATGGTATTGATAAAGGAATGAAAGAAGAAGAGAACAAAGGTAGAAACACCATTTAGGAGACAAATTATAAGGGCCAAACCCCAGCCAGTTGCAGTAGTAACAATAAGGGTCAATTGATTTGAGAAAATATTAAGAAGTAGAATTAATAGTACATATATATCAGGAGACCATCCATTTTATTTTTATGTTTTTTGCTTTGTTTTAAATAAAAACACAAATACTATCCAGGCTAAAAGAAAATGGACACTGCAGTTAGTTGTATAAATTATTTCATCTCTTTTGTAAAATGATATGGTAATATGCATAGAGTTTTTAAATTATTGACGCCCCATTGACAGTTATTCTACTTATGGGAATCAGTCATATAGAAATAACTGTAAATAAAAGTGTCTTGTTAAAGAAGATCAATAAAACATTTTTTATAATAGTAAAATAAATGGAAATTGCATAAATGTTTAATTCAGTGGAGATAGCAACATAAATTATTATGTGGAATTAAAAATATTTTGTGTTAAATAATGTGAATGAAACACAAAAGTATATGGCCTTGGCTACCATACCTAATGAAAATTATGCATTAAAAAAGGAAGCAGATTTTCAAAGTTATGTTTTATCTCTAAATGGTAAGATCACTTATTTTCTTTCAAATTTATTTTAAAATTAGTTGAATTTGAAGATTTGTTACGTTTGTAGTGGAAAAAAAAGTTAAATTTACTTTATTATTCTTAGGATGTAGTAATCCACTATATGTGGTGGTAAGGAATAAATTAATAATTAATAACACTTTATACCAGATTTCTGGCTTTCCACCTTCACATGGATACTATGAGGAGGAGCATATTTTGGGAGGAATGATGTCTGAAAATTTGATAACTCATTTTAATTTATCATATAATTAAGCTAAAAAATAAAAAAATTATATACATAGTACAAAAAATACTTACACTTTGACTACTGCTTTTTTTTTACTTATTGGCATTATTTCTGGTTGTGTTGATTGTATTCTTATAGAAAAAGCCATGTTTACACAAGATCTTAATACAAATATTCATAGCACCTTTATTTGCATTATTCAAATCTCAAAATGGCCCATATGTTCATCATTGGGTAAACAGCCCCAAAACGTATGATGTACACATATTGTTAAATAATATTTAGCAATTAAGAGTAGATGAACCTCCAAATAAATAAGCTGAGGAAAAGAACTCAGACAAAAATACATTTAAAAATTTATTTGTAAAAAGATTTAGAAGCTCGAAACTAAACTTTAGTGACAGAATTCAGAACAGTGTTCCATTGAGGTCCCTGTGAAGGAAAGAGATGCACAATTTAAGCAGTATAAAAAATATAAAAGGAATTTTTATGGGTTATAAAAATATTGAATTTGGCACTTGGGTGATTTTTTTATGATGTTTGTAAAGTTCAAAAACTCATCAGATTTTATCTTAAATATATGAATTATTTTTCTATAAAGTGTTAAAATTGAAAGAAAATATTTATATTTAACAATAAAAAGCAAATTATACTGACCCAAATTTAAGTATCATTAAAAATACCATATACCTAAGGATAAGATTCATGTCATTACTGTGGAAATCACAGGAGCTCTAAACAAATGTTGTCTTTGTGAGTGTATGTGTGTTCATACACATGTGTGATTAAGGCAGATTTTTGTGTAACACGCTAATTCAGATAGATAGGTAAATAGGCAAACATATTACAAAAATGACATTTTTTAAATTATAGAAACAATATCTTTACATTTTTAAACATATATTCTGAAATACAGAATCAATCTTTGAAAATATAAAACTTGAAACAGACTCAAGAAGAGCATATTTTGATACTGTTTTATCTTTTTATAAGGTTTCTGCAAAATACCAAGAGTGAAAAGACAAAATTTATTTTTCATTTTGAAATAATGCTGATTGAATCAAATTCTAATATGTTTGAGATGCTTGCTAAACACTTTTAAATCAACCAAAGCAAGTATATTAAGATGCTAACTGATTTTCTTTTTTCTGTATGTTACAAGAGTGATTTTGTCACAGGAAATTACCTTCTGTTTCCAGCTAAAGATTATTTTCAAGGAGAATGGGTTTTGCTCAGTTTATTTCTACCCTAGAGAAGGTTCTTATGCATATGTTTAGAAACTAATTGAGAATTCTTGTTTTTCATTCCCAGGAATTCTTTTAAGTAAACTTCTAATGCCCCAAAAATAAAGTAAGTAGAAATAGTACAATTTATATTTTGTGTTGCCTACAGATCAGACTGGTTTCTACATAAAAGGGAGAAATGCAAGCAACACTTTAACCAGTTGAATTATTTCTGGCAAATGTGTTCTTATTGATACCATATTTATGTTGGATCATCATTGATTATCATAAAATCATCTGATTTTATGCCCTGTTTTATTTTTTTATATATATTGATATAATTATATAATATTTTATTGATTTCAATGAGAAAGGGATAGGCAGAGAGGGATAGAAAATCAAAGATGAGAGAGAATCATTGATTGACTGCCTTCAGCATGTCCCCCAGTAGGGTTCTAGCCAGCAACCTGGGTATGTGCCCTGGCAGGGTTCATAGATAAATATTTAACCACTGAGCCACTCTAGTCTGACGCATGCCTGTTGGAAACCAAACATTGTTCTCACTAAATGGATGTAAACAGAGGGCCAGAAGGCTGGTCAACCTTAATTGCTCTGAAAGGTTAGAGCTAATTACTCACTGTTTAGATGAAAACATTGTTAGCTGAAGCCTCTACCTCAGTGGTTCTCAACCTATGGGTCACAACCCCTTTGGGGGTCGAAAGACCCTTTCACAGGGGTCGAATAAGACCATCAGAAAACACCTATTTCCCATAGTCTTAGAAACCAACACACCGCTCCTCTGTGTAGCAAAGTGTAGCAATATAGTTTACTGTTGTCATATGAAGACTGTTACCCATGTTACACCACAATTCAAGACAACATTTCATTTATTTGTAATTAGAAATAAATATTTCACAATATATAATTACATATTTTTTGTGTGATTAATCACTATGCCTTAATTATGTTCAATTTTTAACGATGAAAATACATCCTGCTTATCAGATATTTATTTACGTTACAGTTCATAACAGTAGCAAAATTACAGTTATAAAGTAACAACGGAAATAATTTATGGTTGGGGGCCTCCACAACATGAGGAGCTGTATTAAAGGGTGGCATTAGGAAGGTTGAGAACCACTGCTCTACCTGTTTGTTCGATGTTAATTTCTGTTTTGTTATTTCCTGCCTAAAGGCTAGGAGTGTGTCCCAAAGCCTTAATAAAAGGGAGAAAAAGGCCAGAGCAAGTGGCAGTCCTTTCCACTAGAGGAAGGCTCCCGCCTGGCCCCCAATATCGCCAAATTAATGTTTTCTAGTCTCTCATTTCATTTGTTTGCAGCCTCCTTCAGAACCCAAACCCTGAACCGGGAACCCTGAACCACGCTGGAAGTGAAAGAGGTTCCCATTCATGCCCTTTATTACAGTTTTAAAAAAGATGAAAAGATGTTAAATAAAAATATTCAAGCTTTATGAATTAGATAGCAATAAATAGGGCAAATAAATAAAAATGTATTTTTCTTTGTTTTACTATGGTAAAAGAAAATGATAAGCATGCAAACTGCATTAATTCTTTGAGATAAGCATATGTATCTTTAATTCTATCATTTACACTACAAAGAAATAGCTACTATAATGAATTTGTATTGAGTAAACTAATATAATTTCCTCATGAACATTAATTTCTCACACAAACTATATCTTTCATTTAAAATCTCTGTGCTATATAAATTAGTAGTTATGAAATAGTCATGGGAAAAAATAAGTACAGTATAGAATATATACTCAATAATATTGTTATAACTAAGTGTGGTTTGGGTACTGAAAATATTGAGGAGAACACTATGCAGAGTATATAACTGTCTAAACACTAACTTGTACATTTGAAACCAAAATAGAGCTTAAAAAAAATAAAACCTCTGTGCTATAAAATGTATTCTTTCATAAATCTCAGATTTTTAAAATTGAATTGCAAGGTCAACAACCACAAAATTATTTCTATTAATCATAACTTTAAAAATGATCTCCCTCTTCCAAAAATCCCATAACCTATAATAATAAAAGTGTAATATGCCAATTAGATCAGACATCCTTCCAGACAACCTTCTGGATGAAGCCAGGACTGCGTGGGAACCCCAAGTTGAAGGTGCCAGAGGGAAGCCAGTGCCAGCAGCTGGGGGAAGGAAGGCCTATTCTTGCACAAATGATGTGCATTGGGCCTTTAGTAAATATATAATGCACAACTATTTTTTTTAAATAAAATCTAAGGTAAATGACTTATGCAAATAAGAGGTGACACATTGGTAGATAAGGTGAAAAAGAAAAACACCAATAGAAAAATCATAGCCAAGTACACCATAGACTGCATATGCATGAGAACTACACAAACTTCATAGAATAAGTTGAGGTGAGTCACTTAAACAAACAAATAAAATAACTTAGGAAATAATGACAGCAATTATCATATCGGGATAGGGAGTATGCAAGAATCTTCATCTAGAATTGCCACATTATATTATTAAAAAGTCAAGTTTTTTAAAACCAAAAAGTAGGAGATATAAAGCAAATAAGCAACAATATAACATCATAAGGAAGTGTGACACATGTACAAAAACCAAAAAATGGTGTTAGAATCAGACGTTGGAGGTTGACTTAGACACAAGTATTTCAAACCAACTTCAATACTTAAATATTTAAAAATATGAAGGAATGTATGAAGCAATGTTTCATCAAATAGAGAATATGATTAAATATATTACATTAAAAGAAAAGAACCAAATGGAGATTTTATAGTTAAAAGTACATAAGTAAAATGAATTATTTATCACTTCTCAATAATATCGTTTGGATAGCAAAAGAAGAATTAGTGAAAATGAAGATAGAGCAACAAAGATTATGCAATCTGCAGAACAGAGACCAAAAGGAAAATGAACAGTCTTAAAAATACCTGAAATACAACTTAATGAAGACATAAATAATAGGAATATTATAGGGAGAAAAGGAAGGAAAACTGATAGTAAAATATGTCCCCAAAATAATAATGTCCATGGGACTATGTCCAATAATTTGAAGAAAAACATTACTCTAGATATTCAGAAAAATCAGTATATTTCCAGAAAGAAAATTTGAAAAACTATTTAACTCAGACATGTTAATACTCAAAATGCTTAAAGACAAACCTAAAGATAAATTCTTAAATATTAAAGGGAGTATATGCCTACAACACTGATGATATTGTATCAGTTATATTGAATATAGGAAAGAGTAAAACCTTAAAACACATAAAGAAAATGTGTGCTCCCAGTTTTATAAATAAATGCTGTAAGTGTATTTAGAACCATTTGAACAAATAATTATTTAATTCATCTTCTACTCTACATGTTAATGAAGTTTTATTGTTTGTATTAATTTAGGATAAAACTGATTTAATAGCTGAGTATGCTTACCAGCATGATATTGATGTGGGATTTAAGGTAATAATTAACTAAGATAATAAACTGTGAAATTTCCACTTACTTAATAACACAAATTTAATGTGAAATGTGTAATTGTTTCTATACCAAGAAATAATTAAAATGGATAAAATTTATTTGTCATGGCTTCTATTTCTATTTTCTTTCCATAGCCTGGTTGGTTTATAAACCTAAATTTATTTGCCACAGTTCTGGAGACTAGAGTTTCAAAATCAGAATTTCAGCATGGCCATGTCTGATGAATGCCCTCTCCCAATTATAAACCAGTGTCCTTGATAGAAGAGGGTGGTAGGGAGATATGAGTGGGGCGGTCTCTTTTATAATGGCACTAATAACATGAGAGTTCCATCTTCATGACTTATGTGTCTCCCAAAGTACCATCTTCTACTACATTCATATTAGGCATTAGAATTTCAACTTATGAAATTTGGGGGGATGCATTCAGATTATAGCACCAAGGATCTGGGAGAAGGGTAAACCTGTCCACCATTGGGACTGGCAAATGGCAGAAGACAGGGAAGCCACCCCTACTGCATATCCCATATAATAAAGAGGTAATATGCAAATTGATTAGCATGCCCTCATAAGATAGCTGCGTATCAGCAGGCCAGTGAGGGGAGGAAGTTGGGGGCAACCAGCTAGCAGTGGGCAGGGGCAGTAAGAGGTGACCAGACTGATGTGGGAGGGGTTCAGTTAGAGATGATCAGGCCATCACGCAGAGGCAGTGAGGGGTGATCAGTCTGGTGGTGGGGGCCAGTTGAAGAAACCAGGCAGGCAGGTAAGCAATTAGGAGCCAGTGGTCCAGGATTGTGAGAGGGATTTCTGACTGCTGGTTTAGTCCCAATTCAGGATTGAGAGGATACAGGCTGGGCTGAGGGGACCCCACCCTGTGCACAAATTTTGTGCACCAGGCTTCTAGTGGGATATAAAAGGCCCAGATGTAGTAGATTTTGGTGCCCATGCTCAATGTGTGAGCTGCTGGTTCTGTGATTCAAAGCATAACACTAGGGACAGATATTTTGGGTTCAGTGGACTATCTGACATTCTGTTTCTGGGAGATCTCAATATGTTGCCAGCAATTGTCTCTCAAATATTAAGTGGGTCTTGGGAAGGTAGTTTCTTCTGTCAAAACAACATGGACAACTTATGAGCATTATATGTAATCCTGATACTTTAGAAGGCATGAGAGATGGTTGCTTCTAAAATGAAGTCATTCCCTGTGTGTGCTTGCAATTTGGAGAGATTTTATAACCTTTTGCTTAAGAGGGCACCATGCAAGCTTTGCTAATTTGCAAGTAACAGCAAATGGGCTTATAGAAAATGTATTATTGAGGAATTTGTTGCCTCTTGAATATTACAGGATTAAAATATGTTGGGTTTGTGTTAACATTGTGGGTACTGAGAAGGTCAGTAGTTCTTATTTGAAAATGTCATGAATGAAGCAGTCTTAATTTTATCAAATAATTTTTAAGAATTAAACTGAGATAGTGTGATATTATCATGTATGGGTCAATGGTTCATCCTTTTCTAGTAAATTCCTTTTGGAGTAATTGTATGTTATGAATAGTGTTCAAATGGTTCTTTCCAGAAGAGGATCTCATTCAGTGCGATATCATACCTGTTCACATGGGGGGGGGGGGGTGGGAATGGATGTGGTAAAACCTTGAATGTAAATGTTATAACTGAGGTACTCCACAAGTATCTGAAAAAAGATACATTGGATCATTTTGGAAGTAAAGGCAATATGAAACAATATTAGTCACTTATTTCTGCTGTAATAAATTAATTATTTTTTTTTAAATATATTTTATTGATTTTCCACGGAGAGGAAGGGAGAGGGATAGAGAGCTAGAAATATTGATGAGAGAGAAACATCCATCAGCTGTCTCCTGCATGCCCCCTACTGGGGATGTGCCCACAACCAAGGTACATGTCCTTGACCAGAATCAAGCCTGGGACCTTTCAGTCCACAGGCCGACGTTCTATTCACTGAGTGAAACCAGTTTCATTAATAAATTAATTCTTAATTCCATCTACAACCCAAATTAATTTTAGCCATCCTATCTAATAAAAGAATGATATGCAAATTGACCATCACTCCAGCACACAAGATGACTGCCCCATGTGGTCAAAGATGGCTGTTCCCATGTGGACAGAAGATGGCCACCACAAGATAGCCTGCAAGGGAGGGCATTTGGCGGCAATCAGGTCTGCAGAGGAAGGGAGTTAGGGGTGATCAGGCTGGCAGAGGAGGGAAGCTGGAGGTTTACCAGGGCTGCAGGGGATAGCAGTTGAGAGGGATCAGGCCTACAGGGGAGGGCAGTTAGAGGTCACCAGTCTGGTAGGAGAGAGCAGTTAGGGGTGACCAGGTCTGCAGGGGAGGCAGTGAGGGGTCACCAGGCTGGCAGAGAAGGACAATTTAGGGCCAATGAGGCTGGCAGGGGAGCAGTTAGGCATCAATCAAGCTGGCAGGGGAGTGATTAGGGGATGATCAAGCTGGAAGGTAGAAGCAGCTAGGAGGAATCAGGAAGGCAGGCAGGCAAGCACTTGGAAGCCAGTAGTCCTGGATTGTGAGAGGGATGTCCGACTGCCCATTTAGGCCCAACCTTATTGGACATCCCTAGAGGGGTCCCAGATTGGAGAGTGTGTAGGCTGGGCTGAGAGACAGCCGCTCCCCCTCTGGGAAAGAATTTTGTGCACTGGGCCTCTAGTCCTATATAATAAAAGCATACTATGCAAATCAACCAAACAGTGGAATAACCAGTTGGCAGGGGGCGGAGCCAGTGAGCAGGCTGTTACAGGCCAGCCATGGTGCATGATAGCGGGCAGAGGAAGGGGACAGCTATGGTGGGGGCAAGGTGCCAGCAATCAGTGGCAGGATGATGGGGTGGGGCAGGGCTGTATCAGCTTGTGCTGTTCTCTGATCAGCCTGCCTGTTTGCCTCACATAGAGGTCATCAGTAGGACATCCCCTCAGGGCTTCTGGGCTGTGAGAGGGTGCAAGCTGTGCTGAGGGAACCCTTGAGTACACAAATTTTTGTATACTGGGCCTCCAGTATAACATAAAAACATATTGATAGGTTCTGGGGATTAGGACAAGTATTCTTGAGTATATAATATTTCAATATTCCAATAATTACTAACATGTATTATAATTCTGACTATGGCTCTTCTGTATCTTACCTCCATTTCATTTATAAAACATGTCAAAAATTTGCATATGTTGCCCAGCCAGGGTGATTTGTTGGTTGAGCATCAACCTATGAACCAGGAGGGTGCAGTTCAATTCTCATTCAGGATTCCACATGCCTGCATTTCCAGCTTGATCCCCAGTAAGGAGTGTGCAGTAGGCAGCTGATCAAAGATTCTCTCTCAACATTGAGAATTTCATCTCTCTCTTCCTTTCCCTCCCTCTCTCTGAAATCAATAAAAATATATTTTAAAAGTTGTGTGTTATTACTGTTGCTAAAGAAATCAGCTCTCCATCTTTTATGTGATATGTGTGCTAGCCCTGACCCAGAGTTTATTTTTTCTATCTTCTGCTTAATAATTTTAGATTGTAAGTGCATTATTTTGGACCATGCATAGAAAAAATAGTAATAATTTTTATCATTACAGAGAGGGTTAATTCTGCTTTGTTTGTTTGCTAGCTTGCTTGGTTTATCTGTTTTATTGCTAGCCAATTATTTCCATATTCCTTATTGTCTTTCTGTAGTAGTTGTGTGTTTTTTTTTTCTATCCAGCATTTTGGTAAGAATGAAGCCTTTTAAGGATGTTAAATCTAGATATAATTCTAACTTCCCACTTGTCCTGTTCAAATTCTTAATTCCTATCTCCAATGAGACATCAAGTCTTAAGTTTCTGAATTTCTAAAATTAACATGCACCATGAACTGTCATTGGTATTTAATCTCAAAACCAAACAAATAAAAACCTTAATTTTAACTCCTGAAAATTCCCTTAGTTGCTTTACAAATTAACTAGTCATTGAATGAGATTTTCTGAAGCATTTCTAAGTGTTAGTAGTAAAACAGTTTTTATAACATTCAACCAATCATATTACCCTTTCTTGTAAATTTATTATTTTTTACATTTAAAGAGTTTTCTAAATAAATAAAAGGGCATAAATATTAAATAGCTCATTATGAGGAAGTAATTCAGCAATTTTACTATGTATACAATTTATACTTACTGCACTGTATATGCTTTAATCCTCATGGCTCTATAAAATACATAGAATTACTTTAGTTTTTGTTTGTTTGCTCATTTGTTTTTGTTGTTTTTTTCAGATAAGAAATTTGTAGCTTAGTGACATTAATTGGAATTTTTAATTAGATTGGCCTGATTCCATCTATTCAGCCATTCATGCATGCATTCATTCATTTATTTAACAATATGTGCACAATCTAGGGGGAGAGATGTATATAAACCAAAATATTAAAACATAATTATCCAATTGTAGTTGTAATGATAACTATGAAAACAGATTGTAGTTTTCAAGAAGAGCTTATGGCCATATATTTTATCAAGGGAGACTTCATTAATAAAGTAATGTTTAATAGCGACATAAAATTTTCCTCTGTACAGACTATATTAAGGTTGGTTGTGTGTGGGTGGCATATTAATATGTGTATGTAGCTGTGTGTTTGTGTGTCTGTGTATTTGTGTGTCAGGGAAAGAAAGAGACAGAGACAGAAATGAAGAAAAATATGAGAGTGCTAATTTTGGCATACAAAGGTTATTTTGAAATGAAAAGTTAGAATATATGTATAAGTGACCATTTCACAGTTCTACCTTTCCAACATTCCACCATTCGACCAGTAGCTATGACACACACTGACCACCAAGGGAAGATGCTCAATGCACAGGCATGGAAACATGGAACATACTGATGATTCTCAGAGGATATGGGGGGAGTACAGGAAGAGATTAACCAAAGATCTTATATGCATACTAGAGCCTGGTGCATGGATTCGTGCAACAGTTGGGTGCCTCAACCTGGCCTGTGGGTATTGGACTAAAACCAGCAGTCTGACATCCCCCGAAAGGGTCCTGGTTTATGAGAGGGTGCAGGCCAGGACAAAGGACCCTGCTGGATTCTATTTTTATATAAAATGAAGAATACAGGTTGAATCCAAACCATGTAGGAATTCATAGGTCATGATAAAGGAATTAAAACTTTTTTGAATGATTTTAGTCTGGATAATATATAGGTAGGAATGATATGCCCTAAATTTTTATTAGCCATGCTAATCCAGAACA
The DNA here is from genome assembly GCA_004026805.1 of Lasiurus borealis. Lineage (NCBI taxonomy): Eukaryota > Metazoa > Chordata > Mammalia > Chiroptera > Vespertilionidae > Lasiurus > Lasiurus borealis. The sequence continues at coordinate 9,496 of PVJN01028841.1, read as the reverse complement.
TTATGTTTCAACGTTCACATGAGAGTAAGCATTATGAAGTAATGTGGTCTTTAAAACTGAGGATTTGGAATTCCATGAATTCTTAAAAATTACTGTTATGCACTAAGTAAATAAGGTAGATGTGGATAAGATATTGCAACTTGATGTGTTAATGCTATCACATGAAATAATATCGAAAGAAGGGGTATTAAATTAGTAGAGAAGATTTTTACCAGTTATATTGAGAGTTCAGGTAATATATGTGAATGAACTATTTTAAATATCAATTGGGGACCAGTTATATAGTTTAATCTTCTTAATTGTTACAGGCAGTGCTTCAAAACAGTCTCCTTGTACAGTTGTATGAGAGATTTCTCTAGAGTAGACATTTACAAGTGAAATGTAAATGTCACAAAGTACATGCCATTGTAATGTGCTGATATAATTAAATTCTTTCGAAAATAATTTAACCAATATACACTTCAATCATCAATGAGATTTCAGTTTAGAAACTTTGAGGAGATTATCTTAAGCAGGCAGTGAAAAACATCAAATGAGTATAGTTATACAATCACAATAAGAGACAAATAGACACAAGCCAATCACAGACACTGCTAATGTCAAATCCAAGGAATTCAGATATTTCTATTTTCTTGTTTCTCTTTCAGAACCATTTGAGACCATGGCAAAACAGCAGCTGAAAGAAGGATAAATGGAATGCAAAGGAATGGAAATAAAATTGTTAAGGTACTCCTACATCTTCCCAATTAAAGATTGAGAGTTTAATATCCCATGATGGAATAAAAGAGATATTTTATATATTTCAAGTTTTAGAAACAATCACTGACATGACCCTTGGTCTACACAGACCCTATTCTAAGCAAATTTCAAATACCTAAACAAAACCTCATGATGTTATTGTTATTATTCTTTAATTTTATTATAATAAAACTGAGTTATTAAGCATTGACACTGGGATTTGAGTCTAAGTAAACTGAAGAATCCATGGACTAAAAATCACCATGTGTTGGCATCTTTTAGTACAAAAGACATTAATTAATAAAGTGAGACAGCTGTTGTGACCAGTTATGACCAGATAATTTAATTTTGTCTATGATCTCTGAAAATAGCTCAGTTTTTATTCAGAAGAATGAATGAAGATTAATAGGTATTGATTAAAAAGGAGATAAAATATTTGCTTTATGGTTAACAGCTTAGTTCTATACTCTCAATACGAAAGTTAAATACATCCTTTCTGTTTGATTTGGATGACTGAGGGTTGACCTGGCTTGATGTTATTTTTACTAGACTGACGCTTTGACCAGCTAAGCTACAGGGATGTTATTTTTAAATATTCTAAACCAAAGTGTCTTTGTTTTTTGTTTTTGACAGAAGTGATGACAGTCTGGAAAGACTAGAGATATGTTGGTAAGTAGTGAAGTTAATATGGTAGCATATAAAATTAGAAAAAGAATAGCTTTGACTTTATCAAAGAAGATACTGCAGGTGTCTGCAGAAAGAAATCTCTGAGAAAATTATGTTAGAACATCCTGAGAGGTATTAATGAAAATAATTCTCAATCCCTTAAACTACCAATGACAGATAAAGGCAATATTAGTCAAGTGAATATTTCCAGATCTGTATTGCTCTTCTCTCTCCTAGCAGGATCCCACAGGAACCAACCTAATCTAGTTGGGGGATAAGTAGATGTAAAGTCATAAAGAGGGAAATAAAACACACCAATCATACTTTTTTTTTAACTGAAAGCTTTGTGGTACGAATCATTGCCAAGTTGGGAGAGAGTAAATTGTTTTTACCACTAACTTTGAAATCTTTATCATTAGAATGAAGTGTAATTACATTTGCAGTGTAGGTATTATTATGTTATCTGATTAATAACTAAAACTAAAAAGTTATGGAAACAATCTGAATTTTGATCTAAGAAAGCATGAAAAGTAGTTACATAAGATGATTTTGGATAGAAAATTAGGAAAAAATAGTTTTCTATTTGCATCCTGTAAATTTTTCTCTTTCAATATAATAGCTAGATATAAATATAATAGATATAGATATAGACATAGATAGATATACATATAGATATAGACAGATATAGATATAGATGATATAGACATTAATGATAGATATAGATATAGACATAGTAATACATAGATGATAGAGAGATAATCTTCTTTTCTAGAAACAAAGAATGGTACAATTTTTAAAGAGGTTATTCTAATTGAAAAAAATAATATTGACTAAAAATGGTCATAAACTAGACCATGAAATAAAACTCAATTAATTTCTACAGGAAGTACAAAGAGTAAAGACATATTCCTAATCTCAATGTAAAAAAAAATCATAAAATAGAAAATAAAGAACTAATTCTAGGAAATTTTAATAAAATACGTTTCAATGCTAAAGACAAATATTCTGTCAGAAAAAAATGAAAATTTCAACATTACAAACTTTGTAAAACAAGTAAAATTTAAATATACTAACAATTTGTGTCAGAATATGAAATAACGCCAATTTTCAAAGTAACACTATATAAAATAAGTATATAAAATGATTTGAGTATAATTTTAGTTAAAAGTGTAATAACATGTGGACTCATATCAAATAATAAAAGTAATGAATATAAATTTAGAAATATAAATCTTATTTCTAGAACTATATCCCAAGGAAACAGAAACACCAATCAGAAAGGACTTATGCACCCTTTTGTTCATAGCAGCACAATTTACAATAGCTAAGATTTGAGAACAACCTAAATGCCTATCAGCAGATGAGTGAATCAGAAAACTATGGTACATCTACACAATGGAATACTATGCTGCTATAAAAAAGAAGGAAATTTTACCATTTGTGACAACATGAATGGAACTGGAGGCCATTATGCTAATCAAAATAAGCCAGTCAGAGAAATATAAATATCGCATTATCTCACTCATATGTAGGAAAAAATGATCAACATCATTTGATGAACAAAAATAGATCTAGAGACAGATGGCAGGGGAGGTAGGGTGGGGGTAAGAGCAAACAAAGGATTGTATGCATGCCTATTAGCATAACTAATGGACACAGACACTGGGGGTGGTGTGAGGATTTGCCCAGGGTGGGAATGGCTGGGGTGGAGAGGTCAACTGGGGAAAAAGAAGACATATGTAATAACTTAAGCTAATTTAAAAATAAATAAATAAATAAATAAATAAATAAAATTAGAAATCTAAATGAGTAAAATATGAAGTATTTTTAACATGGCACAGGAAATATAAATTAAATCAAATAAAATATTAACATTTAAAATAAATTAAATATAATTATGGAAATATGTATCATTTTACATATTCAATATAAAATTCAATATAATTTATAAAACACAACATTCAATACTTTGTGAGGTATTTTTTTAACACATTTTATTTATTTTTTATAGAGAGGAAGGGAGAGGGATAGAGAGTTAGAAACATTGATGATAGAGAGACATCGATCAGCTGCATCCTGCACGCCCCCTACTGGGGATGCGCCCACAACCACGGTACATCCTCTTGATCAGAATCAAACCTGGGACCTTTCAATCCACAGGCCGATGCTCTATCCACTGAGCCAAACCGGTTTTGGCAATTTTGTGAGTTTTTTTTGTCCTGAAAAAATAAGTAAGAAAGTAAGATATAAAATACATTTAAAATATTTTGTTTTCTAAAAATTAAAAAGTCAGTATTAAACATCAGTTTCACTCAAGTAGTAATATATGGATAGCTTGACTACATCATTTTATTTGATGTAATATTAAGTAAAATAATTTTTTCTCAAATATGAAAAATTAAAATCGAAGGAATCTAAATAACATAAATAGACATACTGTTTGCCACTGAAAATAAAGTCGATAAATTATTTATTCATTCACTGCATGAATAAATATTGCACATGTATACAGACTCACATCTGCTAAATTTGAATTGCTAAAACCAAGGGGGGAAAAATGTAACAACTACCAAAATTTCAAAAATATCAGTCAGTATTATGTAACATGTTCTAGGCCATTGGTTGGCAAATTCAGACAACAGGGCCAAATATCAACAGTACAATGATTGAAATTTCTTTTGAGAGCCTAATTTTTAAACTTAAACTTCTTCTAATACCACTTCTTCAAAATAGATTCATCCAGGCCATGGTATTTGAAGAGTTACATTCAAGGTGTCAAAGAGCTGCATGTGGCCTGCAATTTACTGTTTGCCGACCATGGGTTTAGGCCATCATAGAATTATAAAAGCTTCCAATATCATTTTACTCTCCATTATAATAGTGATATTAATAAAAAGGTAATACACTAATTAGATTGTTGTCTTCTGGATGTGATTCTAGACATCCATCCTGATGAAGCCAAGGCTAGAAGGAAGCCAGTGGGTCCCGGTGCCTATGGATGGCCCAAGGGAAGCCAGCCTGGATCCAGGGTGCGTGCAGATGGCTGGAGGAGGGAAACAGTGCAGCCCTAGGTGCTGGAAGAAAGAAAGCTGCTGCCAGGAGGCCAGGTACTGGGTGCCAGTGAGAAAACAGTGCCTGCAGCCAGGGGAAGGAAGACCTACTTTTGCTCAAATTTTTGTGCATCAGGCCTCGAGTCTCTATATTACAGTAAAAGCACACCAAGAACTACACTATTCTGATGAATGAATCTTGACTAAAAACACAGTGAATACTGAGATTATCTGTACCATGAAATAAAGCAATGAGATAAATGTTTTAGAGTGGTTATGAATTATGAAAATATATTTAACTTATGTGTGTACATATGTATAGATACATATTTGTGAATATAAACAAACAATTTTTCTTAACATATACAAAGAAGACTAGCAGAAAAATGGGAGTTTCTTTGTTAATTCCAATGTACTGTTTTTGTTTTGGTCATGTGTTTTTTTCCTCTGTCAATGCATTATTAGTGAATTTTTAGACTTAAAAAATTTACAATTTCCAAGGAGAAGCCATGGATTGCTGAGAATGAAAGTAATAGAGAATGGGTACACAAATAAAGAACAAAAAAATGGGTTAAATTCAGACACCTTTTCAGTATATTTAATTGGTTAAAATTGGGAATAGTGCCAAAAATGAATACACCTGGATTTTTGTTTTCTTGATTCTTTTCTAAGAAAAAGATAAAAAACAATCACCTTACCCATCTGTAGTTGACCATCTGTTGAGGGAAGGGAGCAGGTATAATATCTGTTTAGCAACTAATTATTTTTAAAATACTACAAAACTAAAAAAAAAAAAAAAAAACATGGAGAAAAAATTTGAAGAACTTCTATCTTTAGCACAAAGAAAATGAAATCATCCCCATGAGAATAATATGCACCGCTGTAACCTAACATTTCAAGGAATAATTGAAATGTAAATTTTATATTGATAGAAAATTGAGTCAATTTCTCAATGGATAGTTTTCAGAAATTATTTTTTAAATAACTCATACATTGAATGAATAGCATAGCACAATTATGCTTAACTCAAGAATATCACAAAATATTTTATGAAAAGTAATTTTAACAATAAAAATTATTTTTATAAATTTACTTCACTTATTCTATTTGTTTTACAAATATATATATTATTTTGTTTTAAATTAATAGAAAAATACAAAAATTATATTAGATAACAATGGGAAAATTTACCAGCTTTTTTTTCACTGATTTCAAAACTAGTAAAATTAGCAGTATAATTGCTAAAAATTAGAACACTGCAGCAATGTTCTACTTTAGCACTGCAGGAAATTGACTCCTGATAAGTGAAAAAAAGTCAAAATGGCTTTGATTTCATTAGACCTATCTTTACATATTTTAGTTGAATACATTTAAATGATAAAAATATTGATTTGTTTTTGTTGTTTTTGATCTGTGTGCATTAAAGAAAGAGAGAACATGTATGAGTAATATATATTATATTTAAACTGACAAGCATGTCTTATAATGAAACAGTAGTAAACCTGAACTATTTTGTACTGTTAGGATTTGTAACCTAAATTTGAAATAGCAACAAAAATAATCCTAAATCAAAGTAATTTATTTTGTTGTTCACACTTTCCTTAGAATTAATCTAGATTTATGTCTATCATTTTGGAATAATTGCTAATGGTATGTGATCTCAAAGTGATCTCAGATTAGACAATAATTTATATGGTCAGTCTACATATGAATCCATTAAAAATATATCAATTATATACACCACAAATTTTTTTAAACTCTGTGGGGGTGAGTCTGTATGTGTATGCACGTGTGTGTGTGTGTGTTTGTGTGTGTGTGTGTGTGTGTAGACCTGTGGCTAAAGATTAACATTCTATTGCATAATCCAAATAAGAATCTGTTAAGTGGATGACCATGCATCCAGGCAGAAAGCCAAGGACAGTTCTCAGTATACAAAATGAGACAAGCTACAAAGCAAGAGCTCTCCCTGATAAAGAAATCATCAGTCATCAATTGGTCTGGATTTAGAAAGGAAGGGACAAGAAGACACACCTCCTTCCTCTCTCAACCTGACACAGAGATCTGCAATAGCTGCTTCTTCTAAGAATTCTCATTGGTCTCTGGCTTCCATCAGTTTTCCGGGGAACCCAATTGCAGTCCCAAGAGCAAGTGGGGTTTAAATTAGGAAGTGTAGCCCTGGTCCTTACTAGAATTTGCTAATGTTTTTCATTAACTTTAATACTGGTTTTCTCTTGGAATAATTGATTAGCTGTTTAAGAGAATATCTGGTAATAGTTTATCAGAGAATTCTCCATGAACAAGGTCCTTTTTCAGGTCCATATGTGAAGGTAAATGTGGGAGCTTTGAAGTGGAAGGCCATGACCAAATCTTTAACCACATCTTTTGTTTGTTTGTTTCAATTGCAAATGAATTTTTGAATTATCAGCTAGTGTTTTGATAATGGATCCTTGGAAGATACAACACGGAAAAAATAGGTGTTTTAGGTTTCTGGTATTAAAAGGTTACAGTTTGAACACCACTAACTTGGTAGGCTTTTATTTATGGTCTTGTGAACTCTCCCAAGTGGAAAGGCAATTCAGAGGGACGATTAGTGGGTGCTCAAGTAAAGGAGGATAGAAGGAATAGTTTGAGCTATGTCCATCTTATTGTTTTGTTTCAGGTACCACTTGTGTTTTTAATTTTTCATTAGTCTTTTAATGAATCTTTCATGAAACTATTTTGAAATCTTGATGGCTTTTGAAGGCTACTGCATGCCAATTAAAAGAGGTGTCCTATTCTGTTTGATTTGGAAACCCTTGCTCTCAAATGCCCTTCTTATCTAATTGGAATAGGTGAATTATCTTATCTAATTGGAATATTCCTCAAAGTGGCCATTGCAATTCTGTGTTGTCTTAGTAAGATTTTGTCATTTTTATAGATATCTACAAGCTTCTGGGACCACAGTTCTTAGACATAAAACATGCACGTGTGCTGGTAGGTGGCATTCTCAATTTTTTGAAATTTGAGTATCCCATTTCTTAGCCAAATTTATACTGAAAAGTAATGCATAATTGAGTTGGGGATTTCTGTGGTGTTTTACAATGTACCATGTTGCACAGAATTTTTTTTTTCTTTACCTTGGTGCCCTAGTGTCAATCTAACCTACTCCATAACCAATTTATGCTAGCATGGAAGTCTTAGAGTTGGGTACTAAGTGTTCCAACAGCTTTTATGTGCTTAACCTATGCCTTCAGATTGTTCTGCTTTGGCTTTTGAGACTTCCATTAGCAATAAAATGTTATTCTTTTCAACAGATTTTCTTTTTTTTATAAGTGGAGGATGCCTTAATGGCTTTTAATGTTCCAACCTGTGCCTACTTAGATTTTTACTTTTAATGGTCTAACTAGTTTGAATTTCTTGTCTTAATTTATTTCCCCAGGTTCCCAACTGGTTTACACTTTGGACTGACCTCGAGGTTTTGTGATCCCCATAACAGTTGCCATTCATTGCAGACTCCTAATATCACTACCCCAGAACATCTCCAAGAGCCCCGAGATTTTATGTGAACTTTTACAAAACCCAGAACTTTTCTGGGACCCAAAACCTTTCTGGGAATTATATGCTTTTTTAAAAATAAAGTTTGTTTGTATCATAGAGCTGCATGCAATAGAAAAGAGCTCAAATAGAGACTGTCTTGCCCATAGCCCTCAGTAATAAAAAGAGGAGCATTGTACACAAAGACCTCAGGAGGTGCCTTGCTGTTTTCCATCCTGTCAGCAGTAAGTTTCAGATCTCATTCTTCATTGCCAAAATCTCTTAAAAATAAATTTTAAAAATGTACACAGTGTAAACTAATTTTATTTAACACTTAATGAAGTGGTTATTGTCTTCTCAGAGAACTAGAAAATGAAATTCTTGGTTTGTAAATGGACCCCAAACTCAAAGGGCAAAAAGAGACCCAAGAGAAAGGAACCACTGCAGATAGGTAGATGTAAGGTTTAATAAACAAGGAAATTTACATCTCAGGCTTTCTTGGGTAGCTGCAAGACAAATACATATCCACACATGCTCACCAAAATTTTAAAAGTTTATATTGGGACCTTAACTGAACACAGTTCAGTATTCAAACTAGGTGGTCTTAAAAAACACATTTTTCTTTCAATCTTACGTACTTGAGATAGTTCTAGTATATGAATAGAGAGGGAACAAACATTTCAAGGACAGGGAAAGGAGTAAGGAACTCCTGATTTCCTGGATTCAGCTCTTAAAGTCAACCAGATCTCAATGACCTCCTTTAACAGGGGTAGAAGGCAGAAAGCTTTTATAGGGCAAAGAATAAAGAACAAAGGAGAGACAAATAGAACATATAGAACTGCCTGGGGTCAAAAAGTCAGCCTTGTTTGGGACAAAAAAAAACAGAAACTACCAAATGTGTCATTAAATAGAAATGTCCAAAAATGCAAACTGCACAACCACAGAGATATGTCTTTTTAATGTACAAATATCTCTTAAATGCCTCAACAAGCACCTGACATACAATATTTTCAATAAATGCATATTGAATAGAGGAATGAATGAATGAATGAATGAGTGAATGATTTTTCTAGGATCAGTGGAGGCTAAATATGGGCAATATAAAGAGAAAAGCAGATTGTAATAAAAAAAATCTTTACAGACATCAAAACATTCAAATGTTTAAAGGTAACAAGGAAAGTTTGAGTCAGCTGAGGAAGAGTGGGTTTATAAAGTCAGAAAATAACTTATATAATACATAATGTTAGTACAAAAACTCCTATTGGAACCTTCACAGCGGCAGGTAAATATGGAAAAATAAGTTCCAACTAATTTTTCACATGGAGTATACCAATTCAACTGATCTGTATATAAATTGCTTACATGTTTTCTCCTAAAAAAATCAGGACATTATCATTATCATTAATAATTATTATTAAACATTATCATTCACATTCATATGAGACTTTACAACTTAAAGAAGGCAATTTTATTTTGTAAACAATGATATTGCTATGGCTATCTAAAAGTTATTTATTGTGAGCACTTAA
>PVJN01028840.1:0-26888 GCA_004026805.1 Lasiurus borealis | reverse complement strand
ATCAATAAAAATATATTTTAAAAATAGATGGAGTAATACCTCTTCTAATGTGAAAAGGAAGAAAATACGGGTGGGATGCAGGTAAGTTTGCTGGTTTGAGAGCAGAAAGTTGAGGGAGTTGATGGCTGATGGCTTTGATATCATCTATGAAGTCAGAGGGAAAAATCACCTGTTAATGGTTCAAGGGAGCTGGTGGGTTGAATGGCCTGAGAATAAGAGAGGACATGAATTAGGTGTTGTAGACTCAGAGGCAGGTTCACTGTGAAGCTTTTGAAATTTACCTGGCCCCTGTGGGTTGCTGGGAATTGTATTCTGGTTGGGAAAGGGAAACCAAGTTGCTATCAGAAAGCATTTTCATGCAAGCATTGCTAGTAAAATCCTAAAGAGATCTCAGAAGACCTTAAGTCTCCACCTCCCCTGTTATACATGGTTGTTGTTGTTTTTCTCATATTAGATCAACAACCACTTTTGTGGATGTTAATTTTGCATTCTTAAAGATGGCGCCACAAATTGTATGAGCTTCCCTGCATCCATCCTAGCTATGGGAGAACAGATGATCAGGCAGTATTGAAAACCCAGTTGGCATTGATGATCAGTGATTGATGATTGATGGTGGTCCCCGTCTGCTGGGTGGCGTGATTTTCTCCTGCAGCACTCTTGACATATAGAAATCAGAGTTGGATCCTTTCATGCTTTGCCATTGCTAGACTCGGGTAATAGTGTGGCCGGAGAACTGGCAAGGGAAAAAGCTGGAGGAGTAGGAGGTTTGGTTGGAGTAGGATGTTGAAAGTTAAGATATCTGAGGAGCAGCAAGCTCGTGTAATAACAAGCTGTCAAGGTGTAGCCCTTGTCATGGAATGGGAGATAGAGGAGTGAGTAAGTTCAGTGCTGAAGGAATCAGGGAGCCAAATCTGAGTGGGCATGTGGCACGCTTTCAAATACTAGTGCTTTGGCCAACCCATATACACCCACACCATTCACGGCGTCTCCCTACAGTACCATATTGTTATCTGAGTTATTTACTACTGCCTCATACTCTCAGATGCTGTATGAGACAGAATTATCATATGTTCAGTAAACACCTTCCTACATCCCAGGTTGACAGTAAACCTCTATGGTAGACATGGGTCCAGGCCATGAAAAGGGCCTCTTTTCTGGGCATCCCCCGTGCTGGACTCCCAGTACCCATTCCAGGACTATGTAAACAGTGATATCCTTACACCCAGGCAAAAACGGCTCCTTCCCTTGGTCACGCACCTGTGAAAGCCCTAAATTTCACCAAAAAACATAAGAATATAATAAATTGCCCTAACTGGTGACTTAAGGGTCCCAAGTTCAATTCTAGTCAAGGGCATGTACCTTGGTTGTTGGCACATACCCAGTGGAGAGTGTGGAGGAGGCAGCTGATGGATGTTTCTCTCTCATCCATGTTTCTAACTCTCTATTTCTCTCCCTTCCTCTCTGTAAAAAAAATCAATAAAATATATATATTTTAAAATAATATAATAAATTTATTTAAGATTACACAATAATTTAGTAAACGTATCTTTAAATATATTTTTATTATTGATAGCATTACAGATACCTCCCATTTCTCTCTCCCCCCCCACCAGGTCTTCACTACCCTATTGCCCATTTCTATAGGCTATGCATATAAATATATACGTTTTTGGTTTATCTCTTCTCAACCCTCTTAATCCCACATCGAGGTATGTCAGTCTGTAAATGTGTTTAAGTGAACATCTCTGTTACTGAGGCTCTGGTGCTAAGTTCTGACATATCACAATCAAATAGCCTAAACATCTGCTCTCATGACTAACACTAAATTCCAGGGAAACACGCCTAACTGCATCCAAATGCTTTGAAACTGTGTAGATCACGCTGTTACTTCTGAGTGCAGGAAGGATTTGAACAGAAGAAGCAATTGGGGAGGAAAAAAGACAAATTAATGAACTTGTCAAATTCTTTCTCAGTGTGAGTTTAGTATACACTTCATTGAAACAGGTATTGTTTTCAATAGTGCTAAGTGTCTATTTTCTTATCTCTTCATACACTAATGTGTGTTTGCAACACTTTTAAAAATATTTTTTATTGATTTCAGAGAGGAAGGGAGAGGAAGAGAGAAATAAAGACATTAATGAGGAGAGAAAATCATTAATCAGCTGCCTCCTGCATGCCCCCAACTAAGAAGCAAGCTGGGCAATATGCCCTTGACCAGAATCAAACCTGATACACTTCAATCCATAGGTCAGTGCTCTATCCACTGAGCCAAACCAGCTAGAACTGCAACACTTTTAATGGAGGTTAAATAATAAACAATTCATGTTGCTTTAAAATGGATAGACATGTCATGTAGGTGTACAGGAAACATGCATCAGGCATGATATCCATGTTTACATTGGCAACTAAATGAACATTATTAGGATCATGAATAGTTCTATTTTTATAAAAGTTTATAGAATTCATTAATTTTAGAAAACTAAAAAATTCAGCTTTATTGAAATAGCTTTGAGTTAAAATGTTGATATTATAGCAATAGTGTATTTTGCCTTTTAAGTTTTGATAGATAATTTAAATATTTTAGAAGAAAAATAACCTAAGACATTTAAAAATAATTTTTATTTTTGCTTTTCATTAATTTTTTTATTGTTAATCCTCACCTGAGAATATTTTTTCCATTGCTTTTTCAGAGAGAGTAGAAGGGAAGAAGGGAGGGAGTGGAGAGAGAGAAAGAAAGAGAGAGAGAGAGAGAACCATCAATGTGAGAAAGACACATCAATTGGTTGCCTCCTGCACCCATCCTAACCAGGGCAGGGTGCAACCAAGGTATGTGCCCTTGACCAGCAATTGAACCTGAGACCCTTAGGTGTACAGGCCCACACCACTCACTGACCTACACCAGCCAAGGATAACATACATTTTTATGAAAGTATGTTTAAATTGCATATACTTTGAATATAATTACATTTTGTATTTTTTACTCCTTTAACTAACTAGTACCATTAGCACACAAAATATTGGATGTTGATAGCAATATTAATGATTTTATTGAGTTGAAAGCCATGTGGAGCAGAGCTCCCGCCCACTCTCATCCCTGTATTGGACTGTGATGTGAACAAGAAATAAATTTTTATTGTATTAAGCCACTAAAATTTAGCATTGTTTGTTTTAGTATTATTTGTTTTAGTAGTTATCTACTATCAGAACAAATTATACCTCATGTTCCATGATCTTCTTAGCTGATTATTTTGGTTAGGAGATAGCATAATCTACCTGTAGAAAAAATAGATTGTACACATAGATTAAAATTTGGATGAACACCTGTGAAAGTATGCCAAAACTATTTAGACTATGTATTGAGATGTTAGTTCAGTTATCCCTTTGAATGCTGAAATTAACAGAAGATGACAAATCTTTGCAGTTGGGAAAAATATAATGAAACAGGTATCAAATTTTCACTTTACAGATGAGGAAATTGAAGGTGATGAAAGTAGGTCAGAAAGACATCTGCCTTGGATTAGCAGTACTGGTGGGGCAAAGTGGGTTTTAAAATGGTAGAACAGATGAAATACTGCCATTTGTAACAACATGGATGGATCTTGAGAATATCATGCTAAGTGAAATCAGTTAGAGAGGAAAAGTCAAGAACCATATGATTTCACTCTTATATGGGACATGAAACTGAAAGCAGCAAAGAAACACAGTACAAAGGAACAAAAGCTGATGGACACAGATAACAGTATGATGGTTACCAGAGGGAAAGGGGAGTGATGGGAGTTAGTAAGGGGTAAAGAAGATCAAATATTTGGTGACAGAAGATTTGACTTTGGATGATAAACACACAATGCAACAATATACAGATGATGTGTCATAGAATTGTACACTTAAAACCTATAAAATTTATGATTCAATGTCAGCCCAAAAAATTTAATAAAAAATTTTAAAGGAAAACACAAAAATGGTAGAATATTAGTAATCTTATATGGCTCAACATAATACTATTGCATTAGGACATCGACTTCAACAATTTATTGTGTCATGTAACAAGATGTCTCAAGGGAGGGCAGCTCCAGTCTTGGTTAATCCAGTGACTCACTGCTTGATCATCAGCAACCCAGGTTCCTTTCATCTTTCCCTTTACTGCCCTCAGCATGTGAGCTTGGCCTCTGGGCCAGCTCAGGTCCAGTGACTCAAGGTAATTGTGGTAGATTTGGCCATGACGACAGCTAACAGAAGAAGACAGAAAATGACTTTCTGTGTCTCACTTTTGGTCAATGAGGAAGCCCCTCTCAGAAGCCACCAAAGTAACTCCTTCCACACCCCATGGGCCATGATTGAGGCACGTGCCTTTTCGATAACCAGTCACTTGCAAAGGAAATATGATCATCTTGATTCCTTGGACCAGCGGGTCAAAACCCCATCCTGTACATCAGAATCATCTGGGCTTTCAAAAACATTTGCCCTTGCCGAGACCGGTTTGGCTCAGTGGATGGAGCGTCGCCTGCCGACTGAGGAGTCCCAGGTTCGATTTTGGTTGGGGGCATGTGCCTTGCTTGCAGGCACATCTCCAGTGTGGGGAGTGCAGGAGGCAGCAGATCGATGTTTCTCTCTCATCGATATTTCTGACTTTCTATCCCTCTCCCTTCGTCTCTGTGAAAATCAATAAAATATATTAAAAAAAACATTTGCTCAAGAATAGAACAATGAAATATGAATCTCCGAGGTAAGACTTATGCATTGGCACTTCCTATGTTTTAAAATACAGCTAGGATTGGGAGCACCACAATGATTTAATCAGTCATAGACAGTGACAGTGACAGTGGCAACCAACAATGTCTGTTAAAATTATAAACTTTTTATTTCCAAATTAAAAGTGAAAATATTTTGCTTTTTTAAAAATTGAAATATTATCTCCCATCAATCCTTTCCAGGGGCAACCTCTACAATTTTTTGTTTTTGAATCCATCTAGTACTTGTTTTTATAAATAGTGCAACATAGAGAATCTGACCTATGTTTTCATTTGGATAGCTATGTGCCCCACACCATTTATTGAATTGTTTATATTATTCACACTGACTTGAAACGCCACTCCTACAGCTGTCACATTCTTCCTCCCATACCATAGCTGAATGCTTCACAGTGAGCATTTAACCCAAACCAAACCTGAGGTTCTTTAAATACTACAAATAAAAAATATCTACAGTGTCTCTTCAATAGTAGGAACCACACACACACACACACACACACACACACACACACACACACACAAATAATAGAAACCACAAGGTGTGAAGCTTGAGTTTTTAATAGCCACTTCCTCTAAAGTGAAGTCTACAATCAGAGAAAAGTGAATATTACAGGGAGGGGAGCATGGTGGTGCTTGATGCTTGAATTTCAGTTATTTTTGAGCTACATAGACCCCCTTTTTTTTTTCTTTTTCCTTTTTGACAGACCCTGCCTCGGGTTTATTTGTACAAATAGCACAGGAGGACATCAACTCCATGCAACAGCAGTCTGGGGGATCACACTAGTCCTTCTTGCCCTCACATCAGCAGACAGAGCCCTCCACTGTGGAGCCTTCATGGGAGCCTGGGAACCTTTAGGAGCCAAAGCTGGAGCTGGAGCTGCCCCTGCAGCCTGGGGCTTGGTTTGAGCCGTGGTTGTGGACTTTTGGCCTGAGATCCTTGGTGATGGGGGCACAGTACATTCCTCAAGTTTGGGGTGAGCCATGAAAGGCAAGCTGATTGAGCTTGCAGCTGCCACCCTTTGGGATCTTGGGCTTGGCCTTGGAATGTGTGCCCGTGGCCTTGGCATTGCTGACCTGGATCTTCTTCAGGCCTTTCTTGTTGTGCTTCTTGGCAAAGCACATGTTCCTCAGGAATTTGGGATCCACTCCCCTAAGAGATTTATACCTTTGTGATGGGGATTTCTTGATGCCATTTCTGTGACATTTTCAGGACTGGTTGTGCATGGTGCAGTTCTTGGACTTGGCCATGTTTACACCGAAGCACCCAGTTTTCAAAGCATCTGGGATCAGAAAAGAAAGAGCCTTTTCCCATTTTTTGCTTTCAACCCTTCCTTGAATTTATGAGCAAAATGTTTTATGGTTGTTTGGCCTAAGCTTGTTCAAAGTGGGTGTATGTCCTGTAACTAAAAGAGGCAAAGATGTAAGCTAGATTCTCCATGCTGAATACAGAGTTGCATCAGACAAGGGCCAGGTGCTAGCCAAGGTCATCTGTGCAGTTAGACATCACATAGGTAATCTATGCTCTGGAACTATGTGCCTCTTGATTTTCAAAGGTCTCTTTTGTTTCCTTTTCCTTTAGTGTCCCAGACAAGTTTTGTGTTGAAGAAATTTAGGCCAGGCTCTGTCGAGCCAGAGGGAAAGGTTTTCCTCACCTGGACTAGGCTAGCCAATGGTTTCAGAGCTTAACAGACGCCAGGAATAGCGAAGGCAGTGGGCCTGGGGCAGCTAAGGAAATACCTTGATGCAGAGAAGTCTAGGATGACTGTAATCCTTCAGCCCTTCTCATCCAGATCTCGCCTCCTGTACCCTAAGAGCACTCTGCCAGGCAAGAAGCCAGCCACATCCTTAGCAAAAACAGATTTCAAGAGAAATGGCTTCTGTGGTCATGGGAAAATCTAAGGAGCAGAGATGGGAAGGTTGAATGGTGACTCAGCCACCAGATTTCCCAAAGTCATTTATGCTGAGCTAAGGCCTTTCTTTCCCTTGCTGGATAGTTAACGTGAGGCAAGTCTCTTCTGGAAATATGATAGGAGGCCAAGGCTGGCACTTGTTCCTTGCCCAGGCAGAGCAGACTAGACAACACTTTCAGTGTTGGACAATCAGCTACACAGAGACAAGATGAAGCCAGAGCGTGAGATGATTCCCGGGGAGCAGTGCTGAGGGAGGCTGAGTCTTGTGGGAGCACCTGACCACCACGAGGAGTGACAGAGCCTAGAATCTAAGCAAGGGGAACAACTATTGTTCAACATTCTGAAAATGCCAACAACACGTAAAACCAACACTCACATTTTTTTCTTTTTGGCATTCTTTGCTGCTTAGCTCTTGCATATTTGGTGTCACTACTGTTTAAGTATAAGTGGCACCCAGCAATTCGAGATAAAATAGAAAACTTCAGATTTAAAATACTTTCCCTGGCCAGGTAATATTGCAGATTTCTTTGTTTTTTTTTAATTATTTTTAAATACATTTTTATTGATTTCAGAGAGGAAGGGAAAGGGAAATAGAAATATCAATGATGAAAGAGAATCACTGATCTGCTGCCTCTTACATGCCCCTTACTGGGGATCGACCCTGAAACCTGGGCATGTGCCCTTGACTGGAATTAAACCCTGGTCCCTTCAAGTCCGCAGGCCAACACTCTATCCATTGAGCCAAAACAGCTAGGGCCACAGACTTCTTTCAGTGAGGGTAGGCCTTATGGTTAGAAGTAAGCACCCCAGCCCTGCACTACTTTGATCTAGCTGAGCTGTGCCACCTGCCAAGAGGGGCAGGAAATGACGCATACTTCAAGTAGTTATTCTTCAGGAAGGAAGAGCATGTACAGTATGGACGTTGTGACGCGTAAAGTAGAATTGGCACCATTTCTGTGTTTTCCAGAGATCATGGTTAGATGATAATGCAGGGAATGCTCCCCTGTCCTAAAACTCAATGGGAAGGATTTCTTCTCCAATCACTGTGCCCTTAAGATCAGCCCTCAGCCTCCCAAAGTTCCTAAGGCCAATAAGCTGAGATTCTTGTGTGCCAGAATCTCACTCAAATTGCTTTCCTCCTATCATTTATAGACCATGCGGATCTTATGTGTAGATTCCTGGCTTGGCCCTGAATTTCAGGCTCTGCTATCTTACTATTATTGCCCAACTCCTCTACTCCAGGTTGAGGCTATGAGCCCCCTGTCCTCAGCACTCGGCCCCCAGGTCTCTGTGTATCTCAGAGAAAAAACAAAAAGGTTTTTCAGATTTCAGATATTTGCTACAAATCAAGAATAGGATGACCTTTATTAAGCAAATCATACTAACAAGTAGTCTGACAAACACGAAAAGTTATAAAATGTAATAGTCCAAAGGGTTCCAAGCACACATACTATAAGGATCCCATATATTTTAAGGAACTACCTTTTGAATGTGTTGGCATTCTGTTCTCTCTGAAGAAAAAAAAAGTTCTATAGAGAGAAGAGTCCAATTTAATAAAAACGACTGTAGCTGAATGTGTGGAAGTGGAAGAAACCAGCCTTGTGAGCAGGTTTACTCAAAAAGTCACTGCTATGGACAGCAATGCCAGCGGACTGCGTACAAGTGGCAGCTGGAGCCAACTCCTTGCAGCCCGTGTGTTATAATATGTTATGGTCCTAAGGAAACCCCTCTAATGTATGAAATAATTATCGTGTGAAATGTTTGCTGTGTGGAAACCCCATACTCTATAACTTCCAAAATTGATGAACACCCCACTATCTTGATGTAAAAGCCCTGAGCCCTTAAAGTGTAAACGCCCTGCTCCTAGCATAAGGCACAGTGTCTGGCCCACACCGATAAGGACACAAATTGTTTACTACCGGCTATATAAGCCTGGGATCTCTCTTCAGTCTATGACTCCTGCCCGATAAGAGGAGGACTCCACATCGCTCCGTGAGACGAGCCCCTGACTGCTCGGCTCTGTGAGCCTGAACCAACTGTGGCCGCCTGTCTGTCTCTGTTTTCGTCATCCATCCTTCAGTGTGCATCGCCAGGTGGCCTTTGCCGGAGCCTAGAACCCACTAGGAATAGGTAAATAAACCCTGTGTGATTGCAGACTAATTCTGTCTTGTGTGTCATGTGTTCCGGTTCTGCTCATCTGTCTAGACATTGAAGTACGAGGGGACAGAGCATTATTATTTTTTTTAATATATTTTTATTGATTTTTTACAGAGAGGAAGGGAGAGAGATAGAAAGTCAGAAACATCGATGAGAGAGAGACATGGATCAGCCGCCTCCTGCACGCCCCCTACTGGGGATGTGCCCACAACCGGGATACATGCCCTTGACCGGAATCGAACCTGGGACCCTTCAGTCTGCAGGCCGACGCTCTATCCACTGAGCCAAACCGGTCTTGGCAGGACAGAGCATTATTGCTGACTCCTCGTCACCTGCGTTTGTCCCACCAAGTCTAGACAGTTAATCAGTTAATTGAGGCTTAATTGGGACCATGTGCACGGCTTTGTTTCTTCTACCTACAACCAGCCATCTCTGACACGCACCAAAGGCCTCACCCCAAGCCCAGGCCTCTTGCCTCAGTGTTTGCATTGCTTATCGCTTAAACTCTCACACAGGTGTGACTCTGCTCTCACACCCATGGGCAGCTTGTTCCCTTCCTGCACAGACAGCAGCCCTGCATGCTCCCAGTTTCAATGTTTGCTTATTTTTCCAGCCCAAAGGAAAAATCCAGGATCATCATGCCACGCGTGCTCTTTGCCAGCCGTCTCCCACCTTTGCATGGCCTTTTCCTGTTTCCACCCCCTCCTCTTTGTCCCCTTCCTTCTTCACCAGGTTTTCCAGCAGACCCAACAGCCTCTGAGGCATGGGGTCTCAGGAGGGAGCACGTGTTGATTGCTTCCCCACTATTCCCCTCACCCCTCTGCTCATTCACGTTCCCGGAGTTTTCCTTGAGGGAATTTGTTGCTTCCTCCACCTTGGGAAGCCGTAGAGCATGGCTGTTAAAAACGTTGGTTCTAGAGTCAGACTACCAGGGTCCACTCTACCATGTACCAATCTTGTGAACTTGGGCCAGCTACTGAGCTTCTCGGTGCCTGTCAGTAAAATGGGGATAACAACAGTAGCTACCTTAGTCTCGGAACTTCAAGTAGTAACCTGAACCTCAAGTAGTGAATGATACTCAGGAATTATTCATGTTGTTAGCAGTGACATGTCAGCATAAGAAAGGTTCAAAACTATGGAGTTTTTATGAGTTTATTTGAGCCAAACTGATGACATATGACAGGAAGCAAAATCTTAACAGATAGAGAAAATGCTCCGGAGAATGGCAGTTTTGCAACTTATTTTATACACTAGTAGCCCTGCGCACAAATCCATGTGCCAGGAGCTCTCTGCGGGGCCTGGCCACTCCACGCCCACTGCCCAGAGGCTCTCCATGGCACAGAGGTCCATCCATGCCCCGGCCTGGCCAGAGGTCCATCTGTGGCTGAGCGTGGAATGCCTCATTTCCAGGGCAATGATGCAAGTGTTCTGCACCCCAGCCTGGCCAGAGGCCCCCCTCAGCTGGGATAGAATGCTTGCCTTGTCACCATCGCAACAAAGCAAGCATTCCACCAGGCCACTCATGCTGCCCACTCTCAGCGGCCAACACACCCCATCCCCCCAGGGACTGGGGGACTCCAGTGGGGCTGAGAGGACTGGGTGTCGCCATCTGTGGCTATGGGCGACGCTATCTTTATGATGGAGTGATGGTTAATTTGCATATTATCCTTTTATAGCTAGGATTAGAATCAAAGGAGGAGTCATAAGAAGGGTTACATGAAATCCATTGGTGGTAGATTAAAGCAATGGGAGAAAGCATGAGCTAGAGGATGGGAGAGAAACATCGGATTGGACAAAAGACAAATTGGAGAAACACTTTTATATTGATGGGTAGAGAACAGTAAAAAATAAACATTCACAGCACATAGAAATGGTATACGGGAAACAAGGTAACAACGAGGGATTCTGTGGTTTTGTGCTCTGGGGCTGGTAGTTGTGCCTAAGAGGGGTCTAGAAAATAAAATTACTCTGACATTTCAAAGACATATTTTCCTAGATACATAAGAGCAATGGACAGAACTCACTTAAGGTAAAGATTGGCCTTTGCTACCCTGGCTGGTGTTGCTCAATTAGTACAATACATCAAAGGTCGTGGGTTTGATTCCCAGTCCAGACACACGCCCAGGTTGCAGGTTTGGTCCCTGATTGGGCAGCAGATGGGAGGCAACTGGTCGATGTTTCTCTCTCATATCAGTCTCTCTCTCTCTCTCTCTCTCTCTCTCTCTCTCTCTCTCTCTCTTTCTCTCTCTCTCTCTCTCTCTCTCTCTCTGTCTCTCTCTTTCTCTCTCTCTCATCAATAAACATATCCCCAGGTGAGGATTTTAAAAAAAGAAAAACAAAAAGATTGACCTTTGGTAAGGAAGCTATAGAGCTGGGATGTGACTGCCTGCTATAACCTGTTCATTTAGGACTTTGTGATCAGAGCAACCTGTGTGGTTACTTTTGATCACTGAATCTGTCAGGTTTACTGCATAAACCCTTTTTCATTCACATAGAACATTGTGATTTAGTAACAAATGAACGAATAAACAAATGTTCTTATTTAGGTACACACATTGAAGTTATGAATGGATGTGTGATGTCCAGAATGTGCTTTCAATTATCCCACCCCACCCCCAAAAAAATGTCCTGGAGGAAATATAGATGAAACAAGACAGACAGAACATTAATGTTGAAGCTGGATGACAGGTACATGGGGATTCAAAATACCATTTGCTTTACTTTTTTCCATTTAAACATTTCCTTAATAAAAAGATTCTTAAAAAAAAAAAAAAGTCTACTTGCTATGGATGAAAAGGGTATTTTTGTCACCAGATGTTCTTTGGATGTTTTAGAACAGAAACCAATAACTTGACTTCGTGAGTCAATTGGCTACAGATTAGGTAATCTCTCTACCTCTTCTTGGTGACTTCAGCTCTTGGGGCAAGCAGCAGGAGCTGAACCACAGGAGAGGAGGGAGGCCAGAAGAGAGAAGACCTCTGAGTTCAGAGGGTTTATCAGAGCATGGTTTTTCTGCATCTATGTATCAAATTCAGTCAAGTCCCATATTCTCTCTGGCCTCAATCTATAGTGAAACTGGTAATTTCAGTCACTTCCATTACTTCTTAGATAATAAAATGTGAGAGCTGGAAGAAACTTGAGGAAATATCTAATCGAAACATCTTATTTTACACCATCTTCAGATTGATACTATAACAAGGTTATGGGTTGTGATAGGGTGAGATAGTACTCACTGAAAAAGAAGGCTGGCTTCCCACTTTGTTCCATTTCTCTCTTGCTACCCTGAGAAAATAAATAAGGCAGTGGTGTGTGTAGTCTATTTTCTCTAAAAATTGAGGTAAAGCCCTGGCTGGTGTTGCTCAGTGGTTAGGTGTTGTCCCGTGCACCAGATGGTAGCCAGTTCAATGGTTCAATTCCCCTGCAAAGACACATGCCTGGGTTGTGAGCTTGATCCCCAGTAAGGGGCGTGCAGGAGGCAGCCGATCAATGATTCTCTCTAATCATTGATGTTTCTAGCTCACTCTTCCTCTCCCTTCCTGTCTCTATTTTCTTTAAAAAAATCAGCAAACCATTTTAAAAATGAGGTAAAGGGAATGCTTTAGAAAATGAAACTATCTGCATGATTAAAAATTATACCTCAATGAAGCTAGAAAAATTTTTTTCAATGTTTAAAAAAGAAGTGAAAAAAAGAAGATGGGAAGGACCAGCTTCATGCAGGGACTCAGGATGCTCAGAGAAAGGAAACAAAGTTGGCCAAGGTTAAGCCAAGATTTTCCTGAGTTGGTCCAGACTCCAGAGTTGTGACCAGAATTGGGACGCAGAATTTAAAGAGGAAAGAGATCAGTCAAGAGTTTGAGTCTATAGTCCCTGGAAATACGTTACGCTGGTGCTCCTGCCACCTCCGCTGAGCCTGCTGGCTGGTGTTTCTGGTACCGGTGAGGAACCTGGCCCGGTTCCCCAAGCTCTTTTGCCATCCCTGTGCTCAACCTGGCATCTGCCTACTCCTCCTGCCCCGAGAGGGAGACGGACTGCAAGTCTCGGAGAAGAATTCTCTGTGGATGTGACCATCTGATACCATGAGCCAGCCTCCCAGAGGGTTGGGTATACAGAGGTTTCCAGAAGGGTCAGGAGCATCGGAAGAGAACATGATGCACAGCAGCAGCCAGTCCTCAGGCTGGGCCTTCAGGGTCCCCCTTCGTGTTGGCACGGACCGGACCTGATAAAGCCGTGGCTCTTCTACCAGCTCTACTTCCATTGAATTCCTAGAAGCTCACAGCTGACGGCCCACAGTCGCTCGGCAGTTTGGTTATTTCGGGCCCTGGGAGACACCCAGGCCCTCTTGCAGTCACTGGAGGGCAAAGAAAGAATGTAAACATCCGGGAGTACAAGTTGACAGTCTGGAAAAGTTTATGGCCTCTTTCTCAGAATACGTTTCTAAATGTATAAAATACATTGCATGAAAAGAAACGAACTGTATTGGGGTGCAGTTTTTAAATATTGTAAAAAATCCATGGCATAGTAATACATAAGCTTCTTTGCTAATATATTCTTTAACAAGAGCTAGCACTGGGTCTAATAACCACCCGATTTCCAAGTAGTGGCGAGCAGAAGTGACATTCTGAGAACTATGCAACTGCAATGTGGCGTGGAAATACTACAGTTTTATGAGTGAAAAAGTCATAGGTATTACCACTAATCCTGCAGCTCATTGCTTACATTCATGGAAAATGCAATCCCGATGAAGAAGAAACGCCTATGCGGTAATTACTTTTCCTTACACTCTTCTTTGCTTTGTTTGTACAGAAATAGATATATAGTGTTGCCCTCTTTGAGTCCCGGGCTCCCTTTATTCCCAAACTGAATCTGTGATAAGACTCAACACTGAAATGTCCGTTTCTATACGGCAACAGACAGTGCTGATCTTGGCAGCCTGGGGAGACGGAGTTCACCCCGGGGAGCGCGGCCTTGCCCTGGTGCTTGTGCTAAGTGGGTATTAAGGAAAAGTCAGCCAAAGGGTTCAAGGTGGGAGCCTGCACATGTCCTTCCCCAGGCACCATCACCGGGGACAGCCTTCTCTTACAGCTCTCATAGAGCTGCAAACCTTCTCTCAGGGACACGTGGCACACCGGCATAAAACAGAGCCAGGAAAGCATCTCTTGCCAAGTTTCTAATGTAAATTCCCTTGGAAAAGTAACGGCATTTGGTTCGCTGGCGCAACCCAACGCAAACCTGGATTCTGCTAGGAGGCGCAAACTCGGCCACCTGGGTGCAAAGCCCAGGGGACGGTGAGCCTCACCGTGCACAGTGAGACTCTGCCTCACGCACCTGAAGTACTTGCCGCTCAGGGGCTCCAGCCCCTCAGCCAGGGCACAGTGCAGGCTGGTCTGCGCCCCCTCCCGCGCTGACTTGAGGAAGGGGGAGAAGAGCCGCCAGAGCAGGCACATCAGGAAGGAGTGGCGGACCAGCTCGGAGCGGACGATGCCCGGGTGCACCGAGTAGGTGGTGACCCCTGTGCCTAGGGCAAAGAGAACCCAGTTAGAGCAGGGACACACTCTGAGCCCCCTGAAACAGCTCACCTCCTGCTGCAAAATGCACAAGTGAGAAGGGACTCAGAAAACAGAACCCCATGATTTAGAAGGTGCCACTCCTCGCCAGGTAAAAATCTGGCTAGTAATTAATTGATCTCTTCCAGAAAGATCTATAGCCTTCTCAGCCTTCTCAGCCTTCTGTGCTCCAAAATGAATGTTTGGTTTAAGGTCCTTCTGTGTCAACGTCACCTTTCTCTATGACTGAAGTATTAATAATAGGAACAACGATATGTACTAGTTGCACTATTAATGCTACTATAGCAGTAGTAGTATCAATTACTGACAGTGGCATCTTTGGACTTTCTGAAGGAAGAGCTTCCAGAGGTAGAGAACATCTGACCCGCGGGCTATATGTATAAGGCCCTCGAAATCATTTGGTCTGGCCCTGCCAAGGCATGTGGGGTGAGTTAATGAAATGTTTGAGCAGGCTAATTTTTAAAAAATATATTTTATTGATTTTTCACAGAGAGGAAGGGAGAGGGATAGAGAGTTAGAAACATTGATGAGAGAGAGACATCGATCAGCCGCCTCCTGCACGCCCCCTACTGGGGATGTGCCCACAACCAGGATACATGCCCTTGACCGGAATCGAACCTGGGACCTTACAGTCCGCAGGCCGACACTCTATCCACTGAGCCAAACCGGTTTTGGCACTAATTTTTAAATTGATATTTTTACATGGCCCATGAATGATGTTATAAATACCCAAATGGCCTTGGCAGAAAAAAAGGGTTGGCTGCTTCTTTGGACCTCAGTTTGGAACCATATAATAATAATACTTGCTCTGCCTGTTGCAAGAGGTTGTTGTGAAAAATAATATCAGATAATAGATAGAAGATTTGACATAAATGTAAGGTAACTTCCTAGGTTCCTGTTACTCAATTTTAAGTTTCCCAAGGGCATTCTCCTCAGTGCATAGAGCTACCTACCACTGTAGTGTTCATGTCTGAGGTGTTCAGAAACTTCTGTGAACTTCTAATCTGGACTGAAAACCCTCCTTTCACTACCTTCACCCTGGCCCTTTCTCCCGACTTACCTTGGAGCTTTTTGGCCAGCTCGCGAGTGAAAAGCACATTGGCCAACTTGCTGTGACAATAAGCAAAGCCGCGGCTGTAGCGCTTCTCACCCTGGAGGTCGTGGAAGCGAATCTTGCCAGCAATGTGGACCACTGACGACAGGTTCACCACCCGTGCTGGAGCAGACTCCTTCAGCTGCTCCAGGAGCAAGTGGGTGAGAAGGAAGTGGCCTGCAAGGAGAGCCAGCAGGGAAGATTGAAGAGTGGAGTGGCTGCCCTGGCTGATTTGGCTCAGTGAATAGAGGGTCAGCCTGCGGAATAAAGGATTCCTTTTGATCCTGGTCAAGATTTTGGGCTTGATCCACAGTAGGGGGCTCCCAGGAGGCAGCCAATCAATGATTTTCTCTCATCATTGATGTTTCTAGCTCTCTCTCCCTCTCCCTTCCTCTCTAAAATCAATTAAAAAATATATTAAAAAAAAAAAAGAGTGGAGTGGCTGCCCAGGCTCAGGACGTGGAGCTAAGGACAGGACTTCAGCATTAGTTCCCTATCTTCTGGGGGTGAACAAACTTTTATGCAACTCAGTGCTAATGGTCAGGCAGTCTGAGTTAGTGAGTTCTTTAAGGCCAAGGCCAGAGCTAGTCTATAGGTGAGGCAATATTGACTTAATCTGTACTTGTTTGACCCTCTACCCTTCCCCCAATCAGGAGAAAGGCTACTTGCTGGTTTCTGAGCCCACTATGGCCATGATCACACAACTGTGTGTCCAGGTCCACCCGTGTACAGAGGGGAGAGTGGAAGAGTTAGGGAAAATTACATTTGTCTAGGGTCAGAGAACATATCCCATGATCTCCTCTCCAGAGCCATCACCTTGAACTCTGAACCCCAGCCTCTCTCATACTTCAAGTCTTCAGGGTTTGCTCCTCCATCGACCAACCCTTGGCTTTCTGAACCCTCAGTTATAGGTGGGACTCCCTCCAGCCAAACATGGGCTCCTGCAGCCCCATACCTGCCCTGCTTGGCAAGCCTCGTCCAAGAATGGCATGGCATTTTTCTTCCTGGTATCTTCACAGTTATGGGTTTCTTTTTTTATTTTATTATCAAATTTACTAGAGGTCCGATGCACGAAATTCATGAAATGCCCTTGGTCTGGGTCCCCACCTGCCATGGCCGCCACCGCAGGTCCTCTGCCATGGCTGCCAGTTTTGTCCATAAGGAAGGACGTCCTGCCTAATTAGCATATTATGCTTTTATTATTATAGTTTGGGGTGACAATGGTTAATAAAATTATATAAGTTTCAGGTATACAATTCTATAATACATCATCTGTATATTGCACTGTGTGTTCAACACACCAAGTCAAGTCTCCTTCCATCATCATGTATTCCCTCATACCCTTTCCTACCTCCCCACACCTTGCTTTCCCTCTGATAATTGGGTTTTTTCTAATGCTATGTGTAGGAGGACCTCACTTTTTTGGACTAGTGAACAAAAATCCAGTATTTCCAGTCTATTAGAATCCTGGCCTCCAATAGGACCACCGGAGATTCTCAGCACTAGTATACTACAAAGAACAAGATGGGGTCAGCCTTGCTTTTCATCCACTCAGAAATACTTACCCAGGTGGTTGACTCCCAGGTGGGTTTCAAAGCCATCAGCTGTCTTAGAATATGGACACATCATCACTCCTGCATTGTTGATCAGAATATGGAGCTGCTTTTCCTCTGTGACACAACCAAGGAGACCCTGTAGTTAGCAAGAATCCTGCTAGCTTCCCAGCACAGTCCCGAGTATTTAATTCTTGCCTTTGGACCTATCTTAGTGACATTCAGTAACCACTATTATTGGGGTTTCTAACTTTATTTATTGATATCTTCCTGGATGCCATTCACTCATTCATTCATTCATCCATCCATTCATTCGGCAAATGTATACTGAGTACTGACTCTGGGCCAGGCCCACTCTGCTGGGCATACAGTGGTAAATCAGGGCAGGCATGGTCCCTAAACCTCATGGATTTCATAGTC
This sequence comes from Lasiurus borealis, assembly GCA_004026805.1. Classification (NCBI taxonomy): domain Eukaryota; kingdom Metazoa; phylum Chordata; class Mammalia; order Chiroptera; family Vespertilionidae; genus Lasiurus; species Lasiurus borealis. Next base: position 9,443 of record PVJN01028840.1, on the reverse strand, counting down.
ACTAGTAAAAGCTGGTTATTTTCCAAGATACACAAGAATTTTGGCAGCCACACCACTTCCTTTGGTGCCTGTGGCCACAGAAGGTTGCTTCTCAGAATGAAAGAAGAGAGTGGCATCAGGGCCACACCTTGATGCCAAGGTACAAGCCCAGACAGGGAGGTGACACCTCCAACATTCCCATTGCGGAGGCATTCCCATGATAAGGATCCTGCCCAGCTGGTCCACCCGCCGTCCCCCAGCCAATTCCCTGCCCTGCTGGTTCATGTGGCAGAACCCGTCCAGTGGAATCCATGATAGTTCTGATGTAAGGGTCAGAGACAGGTCTGGGTGGAACAGCCCCTCCCACACCCAGCTTCTTGCTTTTCTGGCTACCCACCAGGGCCTTACCTGCCAGAAAGCCCTCAGCAAAGGCTCTGATGGATTTGGTATCCGATAGGTCCAGTTTCCGCACCAGCACCTGGGAGTTCTTGGTATCAGCTCGGATTTCACTGGCAGCAGACTCCCCCTTGAGTACATCTCGGCAGGCAATGTATACGCGGGCTCCTGGGGCAAAAAGAAAACGAGGGCAATGTGTTCAGACGTAGGTTGAGAAAGAAGTATAGTAAGCAAGCTTGGGACTGGTGTACAGAGCGTTCTCCAGCCATCCCTAAAGCAGGAAGTGCTGTATTGCCACTCCTTAGGGTTCTCATTGCTGCACTGCTCATTCTCCTTCTGCTAGCTCAACTCTGGCTGGGAAGCCTGGTTTTTACACTCTGACATTTAATGTTGTTTAGAATCTCTTTTTAGAGTAACGGATTTGACCAGCACTATTCATGGACATCATTGTCTTACTTTATATAAGACAAACCATAATGGAGCAGGGCAAAAGGGAAGTTTGTTTAAGGCCACAGAGTGAGTTGGTGTCACAGCTGGACTTGAATCCCAGGTCCCTTCAATTCCTGACCGGAGCCTCCAAGCCCAGGAGGAAAGACAAGGAAATGTGGGCAGAGCCCGGGGGAGAGAGGCAGGAGGTGCTGCCCCGTGGACATGGAAGTGGAGGGACTTGCCTCTGCGAGCGAGCTCTCTGGCCGTCTCCTTGCCGATGCCCGTGTTGGCGCCAGTGATCACCACTACCTTCCCAGGAAGCTGCACGTCTGTTCTGCAAACCCCACCAGCAAAGAACTTCCTGTAGGCAAAGGAAGCAAAAGCATTCATGTGCCATCCTTCCCAATCCCAACTGAGACACATAACCTCCATCCAGCCTCAGAGAAGAATTTCTTACAGTTGTCATCAGGAGACCTAAGCAAGCTAATCTTCAGGGGACATTTTCCCAGTGGGAAGGGGGTCTCCTGATCATCAGCTCAGGTGGGAAGGGCATGTGTCCAGAAGCTACAAATGGCCATGTAGGCAAACAGAGGAAGTGCTCTTGAGCTGGTGCCAAGGGAGACATTCCTTATTAGATAAAGATAACAAAGCTCTTACCTCTAGAGCAGTGGTTCTCAACCTTCCTAATGCCACAACCCTTTAATACAGTTCCTCATGTTGTGGTGACCCCCAACCATAAAATTATTTTCGTTGCTACTTCATAACTGTAATTTTGCTATTGTTAATGAATTATAATGTAAATATCTGTGTTTTCCGATGGTCTTAGGTGACCCTGCTAGCGGTTTGCAACCTGTGGGTTGAGATCACAGGTTGAGAATCGCTGTTGTAGAACCTAAGAGACAGATATTTACATTACAATTCATTAACAGTAGCAAAATTACAGTTATGAAGTAGCAACGAAAATAATTTTATGGTTGGCGGTCACCACAACATGAGGAACTGTATTAAAGGGTTGTGGCATTAGGAAGGTTGAGAACCACTGCTCTAGAGGTTCCTGGAGGTCAGCTGCCTCCTCTAACCTGCATTAAAAACATGCAAAGAGCATTAAAGGATTCAGCGGTCCTGAGCCCTCGGTCTTCAATAAGCACCAACAGTGAATAACTGATGAATGGCACCTCAAGGGGTCCCACAACAAATGTAGCTCTTGAGCTCCCTCTCCAGTTTTAGAGAGCCAGCATCTTCACATGGTTTTTTTTTTGCCATCTTCAGAGATTCCATTCTAGCTATCAGCACACTGAGAAACCCTCTCTTTCCAGGCCTCCGTGCAGAGAGCATCTTTTTACATAAAGTTCTCTTGACAAGTTCCAAAAAGAGGATGAGAGGCGGGGACAAATGATTTTCTGAGCACCATTTAACTCTCAGGCACTTTCCAGAGGGAATTTATTTTATCCTCTCAACCGCTCTCTTTCTATCCGCATATTATAGTGGAGGGAGAGAGGGAAATGAGGCTCAAAGAAGTTCAAGTCACTTGTTAATGGTGGCAAAACTGCAATGTGAACCCAGGTTTCTATGCCAGGACCCAGAGCAACACTGTCCCTCATATGTCCATGTAACCTTCTTAATCACCAGCAATTTGAAAATACTCAGACACACATTTCTTTGACACCTCCAGAAATCCCACAGCAAAAGAGCCATCCCAAAGCATTATTAGTTGAGGAAAGAGAGATTATTTCCTTCCCCAAATGCCTGGTACTTAATGAGTCCCTCAGCAATGACCACCCATAGTAACCCAGCAGGCCACCTTCTCTAGAAACAATGAAGAAGGGAAGACCTTCCAAGGAACCCAGGGGAACAGAGTGAAAGAGCAAGGACTTTCCCCTAAGTGGCCTGTCAAGCAACTTAATCCTCATCCACTCAGCCTCCCACTAGCATCGGAATTCAAATCAGCCCCTCTGCTCCCAGCCCAGGTGCTTCCTTCTTATTTTCCTTCATAGTTTCCATTATTACCTCCTTCCTTTCTGTTTCTTCTGCCCTGACTTTCTCTCCCTTGACCTCTATCCCTTCCTCTTCTTTCAGCAGCCGAGAGAGAATTCGTCTACTTACAAGTTTCATGGCTCCCAATTTAGGGATTTGTAAAATATTGTATGAGTCACTGAATTAAGACAAACCTGATGGATGGAGCTATCAAATACAGGAAGGAAAGGAAGGAGGTGAGCAGTCCCAAGATAACCATCATCTTTTCAACTTCTTTAGTTTCTGCTCCTTAGCAAAAACACCTTCGACTCTAACTCGGGTTCGGGCTCCTGGTCTGCTTCTGGCTGCTTCTCCCTCTTCTAGCTCCTCTCAGCTCTCAGCAACAGCCTGGCTCTAAGCGTAGCCCAGAATCCTATTTAAATCCGAGAGCTGTCAGAGCACAGCCTGCTGGGAGATGTAGTCCTGAGAACGGAGGACGGAGGAAGGGGTGGAACCTCACACTAACCAGCAAAGAGAATGAGGGGAAATGCGGCAACTTTCCTACCCTCAATTATTTCTCTTATCTAGGGAATGTTTTCTCTCCCACCACCCCACCTCCACCACTGAAAGATAGATTATTTTTAGCTTAAGACACAGATCCCATGCTACTTGAAATACAAATGTGATTAAAGTAGGAAGACAAGCCCTGGCCGGTTTGGCTTAGTGGATAGAGCCACGTACTGTAGACTGAAAGGTCCCAAGTTCCATTCCAATCAAGGGCCCATGTCTGGGTTGCGGGCTCCATCCACAATAGGCGGCAGGCAGGAGGCAGCCAGTCAATGATTCTCTCTCTTCTCCATCTCTCTCTTCCTCTCTGAAATCAATAAAAATATATTTAAAATAAATAAAATAATATAAGACAAGGAAGAAATCCCCAGAAGAATGGTGAGAGAAGTCAGGACAATGGTATCTCTTGGTGGGGAAGGGGTAGTAAGATTGGAAAGATATGTGTTGGGAACTCACTCTTTGAGGTGGGTGCTGGTTAAACAGGTGTGCTCACTTTGTGAAAATGTATGGAGTCATCCACTTGATTTGTGCACTTTTCTGTGCTGTATGTGATACTTCAATTAACACGTCCATGTACAAACCAAGGAAAGATATGTGTTTCAGTGCATGGACTTCCTGGTTCGAATCTCACCTGATATTCTTAAAAGCTCCATATCCCCGGGCAAGTTACTAAACTGTGTTACTCAGTTTCCTCATTAGTATAAAGGGCTTAATGAAAGTATATGCCTATCTGTTTTAAGTATTAAAGAGACAATTAAATAGGTAGATAATTTGACAGAGACGAGCACATAGTAAACACTGTGTAAGAATTGGCTGTTAAATATAGCTGTTTCCCTCACATTACCCAAGGATTTGGTGTATAAAAAGGGGAGATAACAAATGAGGGTTACATTTCAATATTGAATGCTATTGAAGGAGAGAGGAAACACAAGGAAGAAAAGTTAGTAGACACTCTCTGAGCCCTCTGGAGATGGAGGAGCAGGACTCACAGCACTTGCTCACTCAACCTTTCTCTCCTGGACAAGACAATAGGACAGGACAAAGGAATCAAGACAAGACCTTAGTAGTGATGTCCCCATTCTGCTCCTTTCTGTGAAGTTACTGGAGGCCCCAGGAAGACACATGTGATGAAAGAAGGCTCCTGGGGCATGCAGGTACCCACTCCCTCACTCATCAATTCATCCATCCATTTAAAATATACTTACTGCAGCCAAAACTGGTTTGGCTCAGTGGATAGACATTGGCCAGCGGACTGAAAGTTCCCAGGTTCAATTCCGGTCAAGGGCATGTACCTTTGTTGCAGACACATTCTCAGTGGGGGAGAGGGGGTGCAGGAGGCAGCTGAGCAATGTTTTTAACTCTCTATCTCTCTCCTTTCCTCTCTGTAAAAAATCCATAAAATATATTTTTAAATAAATAAATAAAATACACTAACTGCATATTTCTTGGTGCAGGCATTGTGCCAAGTACTCCAAGTACTCCTGCCTCTTGAGAATCCCAAAGACTTGATAAATGGAACAAGGAATAATCAGATCATTTACAGGTGAATCTCTCTTAATTCTCAGGGGCTTCTCCCATCTCTTCCCACTTCTCTCACTCTGGCTCCAGTTCCCTGCAGAAATCTAGAGTTTCAACTGCAGAGACCTCAATGTTCCAGAAGCTCCTGTGACTGTGTTGCTGGAGCCTCCTAGAAGCTGATGTCCACTGGGCCAACATGGTCCTGCATATTAGACAGAGTCCTTTTCTCCCAACACATTGGGTCTGCCACACCTCGTAGATTATAGATGAAAACAAGATCTGATGGTGCTTTCTGCTTAGAATTCTCCCTTTCCCATGTAATCTGGACAATAGTCAACCAATGGGATAGACACAGTGCTATGTCATGCAAGGGACATACATCTGTTAGCTCAAATAAGGGTACATTTGTAATAAATAATGTTTTCTGAGCTCTGCATTTCTACTGAATCAAATCAAAGATCCCCCGCATTTCTGGAGATGCTGCTCAATTTATCTTGAGTTTGTCTGCAAAGCAAAGAACCCTAAGAAACAGCATGTAGTGCTCTAGAGTAACATAGAGAAGATATAGAAGGCATATAAGACATCTAGAATTATGGAAATATACAAATGGTATTATTAAAAACATGTTAAATATGATTACCCAAAACTTACCATTAGGTGATTGATTCGTTTTACCAAATGTTAAACTATATTACAAAGTTATTATAATTTAAGTTGTGTGAGACATGCAGGTGAATAGTCAGACAAATCGCTAGAACAGAAGATAAAACCAAGAAATAGAGCCAAATAGATATGGAAATTTAGATATTTTAAAAACACCATTTCAAATCATTGTTGGGAGAAGATGAATTATTTAATCAAGTATTATAAAACCTTGGTATCCATTTGGGAAAAGAGAAACTTGATCCTTACCTTACTATTTATAGTAAAATTTTAAATATATCAACAATATAAACATGGAAAATGAAAGTATTAAGAAAACCCACTAGACAAATTTTTAAATAATTTTTTAATGTTTTTATTGATTTCAGGGAGGAAGGGAGAGGGAGAAAGAGATAGAAATGTCAATGACAAGGAGACTCATTGTTTGACTGCCTCCTGCATGCCCTACACTGTGGGCTCAACTGGGGGTCAAATCCACAACCCAGGCATGTGCCCTGACTGGGAATCAAACCGTGACCTCCAGGTTCACAGGTCAATGCTCAATCACTAAGCCATGCCAGCTGGGCCAATTTATAAATAATTTTTGAGTAGTAAGATCTTTCTAATAAGATAGGAAACCCAGAAAACAAAATAAAAAAATAAAAATTTCATGACAAAAAACACCAGCTTTGGAGGGGAGGGCATGTTGTGAAGCTGGAAAGCTGCTCCATGACTTGACCTTTGGTATGAATTCAAGTGGGGTCATAATATACAAGGCCAAACAGAAGAGAAACTGGAGAAATGGGGTGGGAACTCTTCACAACACATATTGTAGACAAGAGTTTATTTATTATATAAAGAACTCCTACAAATCACTAAGGAAAAGAATAAGCAGCCCAATGGAAATAACAGTTTACAGAAAAGGAAATATAAGTGGCTCTTCAACCTAACTCAGAATAAAAGAGATGCAAATTAAAATTATACTGGGAGCCCCTTATCAGATTGACAAAGATCAAAAAGCCTATCACATAGCCCTGCTGGAGTGGCTCAGTTGGTTGATGGATATATTTGTGTAACAAGATGACGTGTGCACCAAAAGGTTCCTGATTCGATTCCCAGTCAGGACATGTCCTTCCTCTCTCCAAGCATGTCCTCAATGAGGATTTTTTCAAAAAGACTTTCACGTAATCCATTCACAGGAGTGTGAAAAAATAATGATGCACTGCTTGTATGAGAGTTGATTGTTACAGCCTCCAGAGAGAAGTATGGTAACATCTAATAAGGCTATGCACGTACTCATTGACCTGAACTTTCCACTTCCATGTATGTCATTGCACCATTGTGTGTAATAGCAAAAGTTTGGAAACCTAAATGCCTGTCAATAGTATAGCCACACAATGACTACTATAGCTATGAAATGCTTTTATTTAACATATTGATATGGAAGAATCTTTGAGACATAGTTGGTGAAAAAGCAAGGAGCAAAACAGGGTTTATAATATGCTACCATTTGTTTTAATATGGAGGGAATAGCTCTGGCCGGTGTGGCTCAGCTGGTTGAAGCATCATCCCATACACCGAAAGGTCTTGGGTTTGATTCCTGGTCAGGACACATAACTAGGTTGTGGGTTTGGTCCTGGTTGGAGTGCATACGGGAGGCAACCAATTAATATTCCTCTCTCACATCTCTCTCTCTTTCTCTTTCTCTCTCTCTCTCTCTTTCTTTCTCTCTCTCATCAAGAAACATATCCTCGATGAAGATTAAAAAAATGAAGGGGATAGATGGATATATTTGTGTAACAAGATGACAAGAAACAAGATAAAAGAAAGGGATAACAATAGCTGCTTCCGGGAGAACAGGATTAGGTAACTTTTCACCTATGGCTTATTAAATATTAAAATTTATAGCAAAAATAACCAGGTAACTCTGAAACAACCTGTTCATTTTGGTTAAATTAATCATCATGATATCACAAAACAAAGCTATTTCTCACACTTGTGTTGAGACACTCTTAAACGTGTGTTGACACATAAGCAAGCCATCATCATGACTTAATCACTGTAATTGACACCAAAAGGATCATGGACCAATCCATGCTTTTTTAGGGATTTTCAATCCGAGGTAGAATAAAAATATGTGGTAGTGTGTAGGGAGCGGCTATAGGTTCAAGCCTCAGACTGACCTGTGGCAGAGCCACACAGAAGTCCCAGCTAGGAGGGCAGAGCCCTCCTAGCACAATTAAGCTTGAACTTATAGTCCTCCTTTGTTCCTAGGTAGCTAATGAGCTGTGGGAGGTGCAGCAAGTGCTGCCAAAGACCACTCCCCTTGTTTTGGTTTGTGTGATCTCACTATGAAATAAAGCTTGCTTCCAGCCTGTGTCACTGATTTTTCATCCAGGCACCGTGATCCTACCTACCCCCAACTGTATTCTCTTGCCTGTCTTCTTTAATCCTGCACCATCCCTCCTCAGGTTCACCCCTGGCAGTGCAGGACAGGGTTTAGTAGAGATGACAATGAAAACACCAGAAGAACCAGTGCAGGAATGGATGTGAAATTTACGGATGAAGAACTCATTTAGGGCTTACAAAGAATTGAGAAGCACTCTTCTTGCTACATGAATCACAGGTCAGAAGGTAATGCCATCCTCAGAGGGGAGGGCATGTTGTGAAGCTGGAAAGCCGCTCCATGACTTGACCTTTGGTTTTAATTCAACTGGGGTCATAATGCACTGGCCACCTGGTCATCCTTGTCCTGGTTACTCTAGAGCAGTGATGCTCAACCTTCCGATGGTCTTAGACTCTACAACAGCGGTTCTCAACCTGTGGATTCCAACCCACAGGTTGAGAACCGCTCACAAAGTCACCTAAGACCATTGGAAAACATAGATATTTATATTACGATTCAGGAGAATCCAAGATGGAGGCATAGGTAAACACCTACACTGCTGCCTCACACAACAATTTCAAAACTACAACTAAAAGACAGAACAGACATCATCCAAAACCACAGGAAAGCTGGCTGAGTGGAAATTCTACAACTAGAAGGAAAGAGAGGGGCTCACGGAGACCCAGAGGAGCTGCAAAAGGCTGAGGTACGGAGATGCACGCGTGGATAGAGCAGGTGCGGGAGAACCTGGCTGGCTTTCTCTGGTGGGAGGGAGATGGAGACTCCCAAAGGCATTGAACCCCTTACCCTACGACACTAAACCCCAGATTCAGCCGAAACTCATACGGGGGGAGTTTGGACTGTGAAAAGGGAGAAATGTAAAGAAATTTAGGGGAGTCACAAAAGATCAGATGTCTGGTGGCGCGCACAGCACTGTGCACAGAAGACCGACTGCTGATTGTGTGGGCAGGAGACAGAGCCTCCCAACTGCCCCACTTCTAACTCCACTAAACCCCAGTTTCGGGCAAAACCCTGGGGATCCAGATTCATATGGTCCCAGAGCGCAGGGGAGCTGGAAAGGCAGCAGTTTAGAGGCTCTGCAGGAGTGCACACGCACAGGGACCGCTCCACCGATTACCCAGTCACGTGAGACCCAGGGGCTGTGGAAGGCAAGGCGATCTGTTAAGCGCTGAGACTTCACCCATCCCAAGCTCAAAAGAGATGCTTTATGCAGTTTTGCAAGTCTTGTATCATAAGGCTGAATCCAACACAGAAGTTCTCCTGGCATAGTGAAAATGCGGAGACAAAGGAAGAGATTACAAACAAAAGAAATGGAGAAAAACAAATGACTGGATATAGAGTTCAAAACCACGCTTATAAGGTTTTTCAAGAATATCCTAGAAAAGATGGATAAATTTAGTGAGACCCAAGAGGAGATGAAAAAGGAGCAACTAGAGATGGAAAAGGTCCAACTAGAGATGGAAAAGGACCAACTAGAAATTAAACATACACTGACTGAAATAAAAAATATTATACAAAGACCTAACAGCAGACTAGAGGAAGACAAGAATCA
>PVJN01028839.1:0-26888 GCA_004026805.1 Lasiurus borealis | reverse complement strand
CCCGGTGCTCACTCCCCACCCTCGTGGGCATGGACCGGAGGGCTCCTCCCCGCAGCAGGCACCTCCGAGTCGCCCGGCCGGTGTGGCTTGTGGTTGAGCGTCAACCTATAAACCAGGGAGTCACGGTTCAAGTCCTGGCCAGGGCACAGGCCTGGGTTTCGGACTTGATGCCCCGTGTGAGGCATGCAGGAGGCAGCCAATCAATGACTCTCTCTCATCATCTCTCTCTCTCACACACACCCCGCCCCCCCCCCATCTCTGAAGTCAATTTTTAAAAAATCCATTGAATCAGCCTTTGGTGGAAGGCCATGCCCCTCTCCCTCTGCCCCCCTGGATGGGGCTCGAGGCTGGTCCTGGTGCCCCACAAACACCCGCTCCTGTCCAAGACGACACGGTGGGAATGCCATGTGGGCGCTGTCAGCAGGCGGCAGAAGCGCATGTTTGAACACAGGAGTCTCTTATGGACTTCCGAGCCGTGAGCTCTTTCCAGCTAAAGGCAGGGACACGCTATCCCATTGTGGGGACAATGGTGTGTGACATGACCGTCCACCTGCACGGATTCACACACACACACACAGATTCACACACCTGCAAGAATTCACACACACACATGAACTCAGTTCCTCTGATGCTGAGACCTGTCTGCTCTGTACCCCCACCCCCCAGGCCTCAATGCCTAGTTTATAAAGGACACTTTATCACAGGTGTGCATGTACAGAGAAAAACATACAGTACTACATAACAGAGGCTTGGGACACATCCTAAATTGAAAAGGACGGACCACTGTACAATCATTTGTTCTATTTTATAGCTATTAGTATATTTGTCTACCTTTTTGTTAATCCTCACCCAAGGATTCCATTGATTTTTAGAGAGAGTGGAAGGGAGGGGAGAGACAGAGGAACATCGATGTGAGAGAGACACAGCAATCCGTTGCCTTCCACATACACCCCAGGATCGAGCCTGCAACCAAGGCTCATGCCCTTGATCAGAATTGAACACGGGACCCGTCAGTCCATGAGCGGATGCTCTACCCACTGGGCAACACTGGCTAAGGCTCTTTGTACTGTTTTTTTTTTTTTTTTTTTACCTGCTTCACAAGAATGTACAACCCAGGGAGAAGGGATTTGCCTGTTTTGTTGGCCATTTTATTTGAATCGCTTGAACGGGTTTCTAATACCGAGTCGAGGCTCGATCTACTTTTGACGAATGTAGAAATAACAGATTTCAACGGACCCCGAGGTTTCAGGAACTGGTATTGAATGAAAGCAGTGAGCCAGCACTGAATGGTTACAGCAGCTGCGTTCATAATGGCTTCTTTATGATTAATCTGTGGTTATTTCAAAGACGTTTATTGAGCAAGAAGACGCAAGAGACAACCAAATTGCACTTACAATTCTTCTTTTGTGCCACATACACGTATATTGAGGTGACATATTGCACAGCAAAACGGTGCTAAAAATGACTTTGCTTTTAGCTGCCTTGAGGTTTTCCGTTTACCGGTACCTCAGCCTAGATGATTATTTTCTCCCCAAATATTTTATGGCATCATTTCCTCGGAGGATATAAAGATTCCCTGCTTTGAAAACAATAGCATGAGTATTATTTGACAAGAAAAGAATGATTTGCATATGTTTCATACAGTAAGACACCAATGAAGAGGAAAAGATATTAGCAAAACACATCACTGAGAAAAGATCCGTTTATAGAATATAGAACTAACTTCTCTAAATCAATAAACAGATAAGCGACAAAACAGAAAAATGGGCCTCAGAAGTAAATAGGAATTTTACAGAAAAAGAAGTACAAACAGCTGTGAAGTCCCAACATATAACAATGAGCTCAACTCCCATCAGCTGCTGGCAAAGGCAGATGAAACCACGCGAGATTCCAGGGAGCACCGAGAGATTGGCAAAATAAATAGATTAATTAAATTAAATTAAATTAAAACAAAACAAAACAAAATAATAAAATAAAATAAATAAAATACATAAATAAAATAAATAAAATACATAAATAAAATAAAATAGAGAACTTGCCAGTACACATGGGGCGGGGCGTGGAGCTTGGGGACTAAGACGGTGCTGTGGGGTGAGAGACGGTGGCTGCGCTGAGCTGGTTTGAACCATGAAGGTGAAACTCCCGCCTTCTGGTTCCCAGCCGGCTCCACACCGGATGCGTAAGGAGGAAAAACTCTCCGTTTCAGGGAGTCACGCGTGAGAATGTTCTTCCCGCTGTCCCAGAAATAACACCACGCACACCAACACCCCCCCCCCCCTGAAAACCACCCAAAGTCCCCCTAACACGAGAGCAGCTAACCTTTCCGATGCCCCTGCAGGGAATCTTATTCAGCCAGGAACACGAGTGAACGCCAGCGACACAGATCACTGCGGACACCACCCCAGAAACACACTGCAGGGGGAAATTTCACGGCCCACGGTTTCAGCGAACGGAAGTCACTTGCGGCCTAAATATGCCATAGAACGTTCCAGAAATAAGCAGTGGGTATGTTTGACGTTGCCCACTCTTCTGAGTAGCGTGATGGAATCCGGCCTGCCCTCTTCCGTTCCAAGCAGGACACGAATGGCCCCTTTGTCCACTGTCTCCATGCTGTTGACTCTCCCAGGCCCTTCAGTCACTCAGGAAGTGGCCTTCTGGGACAGGAGATGGACTGGTGGGATACCTCGGTGCTTGTGTTCGAGGAACCCTTACTTTCCCTGCTAATGGCCCCCAAGCGCAAGGCTGGTGATGCTGGCAATTTGGGCATACCCAAGAGTAGCTAGAAAGTGCCTTTTTTAGGGCGCGTCGGGGAAAAACGCGGTATAGATGGGGTTTGGTATGTCCCTGGTTTGAGGTACCTACCGTGGGGGGGAGGGTCTTGGGACAGGTCTCCCACAGATAAAGGACTACTGTGGACTGACTCAGAATGATTCCATCTTCCTATACTCAAAACAAAAAATGTTTAAGGATTCATGCAAAAATGTTTAAAAAAAAAAAAACTAAAGAAAGCAAGAGAGTGAGAAGCATACATTCAGCATAGTGATGAACTCTAGGGTATCCAGGAAGGCAGATATAAATATTTTCTCACACTCATTTTTTAAAATTAAAAAAAAAATTATTGATATTTTAGAGAGAGAAGAATGGAGAGGGATAGAGAGGTAGAAACATCAATAAGAGAGGAACATCCGCCGAAAACCGGTTTGGCTCAGTGGATAGAGCGTTGGCCTGCGGACTGAAAGGTCCCGGGTTTGATTCCGATCAGGGGCATGTACCTTGGTTGAGGGCACATCTGCAGTAGGGAGCGTGCAGGATGCAGCTGATGGATGTTTTCTCTCTCAACGATGTTTCTAGCTCTCTAGCCCTCTCTCTTCCTCTCTGTGGAAAATCAATAAAATATACGTATTTCAAAAAAAAGAGAGAAAGAGGAACATCCATTGGCTGCCTCTCACATACCCCACACTGGGAATAAAACCTGCAACCCTGGCCTATGCCCTGTCTGGGAATAGAACTGGAGATCTTTGATTCCTGGGTGGATGCTCAACCAACTGAGCCTTTTCATACTCTTTCGATGTGTGTGTGCGGCATCATTATTCTTGACACAGGAGCCAAAATTTGAGTGGAGGTGCATCCACCTCTATGGGGTGTTCACAGGGGCATGGATGTTTGTCTCACTCTCTGAAATGTCCATCACAGTTGACCCCTCATGCCAACCACTTTCCACTAAATTCATTTCTTCCCGGGCATCTACTCAGCGCCTCTGTGTGGGCATGTTGTCCCAGGTGCCGCAGAGTTACGGAGGGATTCACCCCCACGGAATTCTGAAACATGAATCCTACCTTCGGGAACCACAAATTTAACTGGAAACATAAAGGCACCCACAGGAGGAAACCTACAGATCAATTCAAACACTGTCGTGCGCTGTTCCCTCAGGAAAGAAATGGATCTATCACTGCGTAGGGAAAGCTGTTGCTCTATCACATCCATTGAAGAAATTAAAGATTTTTGCCAGCTGGAGCTCAGGTTCACAACGAAGGTGTGCCTTACAACTACAAGCCATTGATGGTGTGCTTAATGCTTTCAACAGATGTAAATTTCTTTCATTATCATATGTCACCTTCCAAGTATCTACAATTTCAACACAAAAGGCACTGTAGTTGTAGCGTTGGAGTTGAGGAGATACAAGTATTTTTTTAAATATATTTTATTGTGTGTTTTTTTTTACAGAGAGGAAGGGAGAGGGATAGAGAGTTAGAAACATGGATGAGAGAGAAATATCGATCAGCTGCCTCCTGCACACTCCCCACTGGGGATGTGCCCACAAACTAAGGTACATGCCCTTGACCGGAATCGAACCTGGACCCTTCAGTCTGCAGGCCGAAGCTCTATCCACTGAGCCAAACCGGTCAGGGCACAAGTTTGGTTTTAGTGAAATCCACTTGGGAAGAGGTGACAACGCATTGATGTTCCAAGTAACTAGAGTAAACTCACGCATCAATTTAAAGAGGATTGACACGTTCATGGTATTGTCCTTTCAGAGTATATATCTCCGCTTACTCAAGTCACTTAATAAATCTCAACCAAACGGTGCGCTTCTCTTTTCACGAGCTTTTGCCACCTTTCCTGCTGAATTTGTTTTTAGGTCTTTCTAATGGTTGTCTATTGTGAACGGTTTTCCTCTGTTTCAGGTTTGAACTGGTTGCTGCTAACATAGAGGAGGAGTATTTGCTTCTCTGGTGGCATTTATCTTGAGTAGAGCATCTTTTCTGAATCCTCTTACTATTAATAGTGACCACATCACATTTCCGGTTTTAATAGGCTTCTAGGCAATATTTAGGAAGTCCTATTTGCTTTGATTTTTACAACATTAACAATAGGTACTGGAATATATATATATATATATATATATGTAATTTTAGAGAGGAAAAGAGAGAGAGAGAAACATCAATGATGAGAGAGAATCATTGATCAGCTGCCTCCTGCACACCCCACACTGGGGATGAAGCCTACAACCCGGGCATGTGCCCTGACCGGGAATCAAAGAGTGACCTCCTGGTTCACAGGTGGATGCTCAACCACTGAACCACACCAGCCGGGCGGTAGCGGATTTTTAATTACCGTGTTTAACTGCTGAGTCCATCTCTTTATGGCAAAGTGGAGCCACGCTGAACTCTCATGGAACTGGGTCGGCCATGACACTCCAGAACACCAGTCACGTGGTCAAGCCATGTTCTGTGGCATCATTTTTACCCCAGACACTAACACCACAGCTTCTCCGGTTTCCTTGCTGCTGACTATCAGCCGCGTGTCAGCTGGAACCGCCTTCTCTTCCGGAGGGAGGCTCCGTACCCACCACGTGAAGGGTCCGAGGCCCGGGCACATACAAAGTCTGGGACCCCGCCACCTTCACTCGCCCGCAGTGGCTGGGCTTGGGGGAGCACTCTATATTATGCATCACGTCCGACCTGGTTGAGGAGCCCAGGGTTTGCTGTCCTTTTATTGCTTCCTCACGTGAACCCGGCGCAGACTTAACCTTAGGGAACAACCCATGTCTCTCGGAGGCGCAGATGGCACCGTGACAGGGCCTATTTGTCAAGACGGGAGAACGGGAAAGCGAGCGGCACCCAGCGGCACGCGCTCGGGGCTTTCCAACGCGCCGAGACGTCGGGGGAGAGAGCGGAGCGCACACGCGGTCGCCGCGTGCCTTCTGACTCGCTTTCCAGTGCCGGGTGAAGGATGAGGCCCGGTTTTCTAAACACCTTCCTCCCTCCCTGCGCTTGGCGCCAAGCGCGGGCCTCCAATTAATTCACTATTTATGGCTCCTTCCCCTAATGGATGTTCCAAGTCCCTGGCAACTAATCCATCCACGGCAGACTCACACCCACCAACGTGCCCTGTTTTTATTCCAGAAGGAAAAGAAAGTACAGTGCTATGGATGCTGCTGCACAGCAGATAGGAACCGCACGGACCAAACCAGAAAAGCGACACGGTCCTTGCAAGATACTTAATTTTAACACCCAAAATCGATATGTTGTTTTTTTTTAATATATTTTATTGATTTTTTACAGAGGGAAGGGAGAGAGATAGGAAGTCAGAAACATCGATGAGAGAGAGACATCAATCAGCTGCCGCCTGCAAGCAAGGTACATGCCCCCAACCGGAATCGAACCCGGGACCCCTCAGTCCACAAGCCGACGCTCCATCCACTGAGCCAAACCAGTCTCGGCCGATATGTTTTTTTACTTTTTGTAGGCAACTACTAGTCCCTGGAAGATCTGAAAGGCTTATAACATACACATTGTTAACTAAATGCATCCTTTATTAAAATGTCTTTGCCCGGGTAGTTGAGCCTTTTAAAGGGCAAGTGAAGACCACCAGGATGTAACAGCCACGCTCCTCAGCTGGTAACACTGCCACTGGGAGAGAGAAGCCTTTCAAGAGCTGATCTCAGACAAGACTTCCAAGAACCGCCTTCCGAAAACAGGTGTTTGAAGACGCAGAAGAAAGAAAAGGCAAAGATCAAGAGCCGAGAAGTTGTCAGGAAAGACAAATAGGTCTATGGCATAAAACAGAGAGACTTAAAGCAATCCCAGCGATAAATGCGAACTTGGAACATGATGGAGGAGGAGGCAGGCGCAGCACGCCGGCAGAGATAGGAAGATTCACACACAACGTGACACCCCGAAAGCTAGTCTTCAGCTGGAAAGGGATCACATTGGATCCCCAGTTCTCTCCGTTTCCAAGTGGATTAGGATTACAAATGCCAAAGGGAAGAAGTTGATAAGACTGCATAAGAGAACACATTTTGTATATTATGCTAGAGAACACTTTATTTTCTTTTTTTCCCCTTAAATATATTTTATTGATTTTTCACAGAGAGGAAGGAAGAAGAATAGAGAGTTAGAAACATCAATGAGAGAGAGACATCGATCAGCCGCCTCCTGTATGCCCCTACTGGGGATGTGCCCACAACCAAGATACATGCCCTTGACCGGAATCAAACTTGGGACCTTTCAGTCTGCAGACCGACGCTCTATCCATTGAGTCAAACCAGTTTCGGCTATTTTCTTATTAAATTTTTAAATTTTATTTCAGAAAGAGGAAGGGAGAGAGGAGAGGGAAGAGAGAGAGTGAGAGAAAGAGAGAGAAACATCTATGATGAGAGGATCATTGATTGGCTGCCTCCTGCACGCCCCACAGGAGCGTGGGATGGAGCCCACAACCTGAACAGGTCCCCTGACCTGGATCTAACTGGGGACCTCCTGGTTCATCAGTCAATGCTCAACTACGGAGCCACACCAGCTGGGCCACAAGGTGAGTCTTTTTATGTGAGGCCACACAACCTTCTTTATCTCTGTCCCCACCAACCCTCTGGGTCTCCTACCAGGCCATTTTGTTGGTTTGGCTGGTTTATGAAAACGCTGAGTGTGTAAGCCTTGCAAAGAAGGAGATGACCAGGGAAGTAAGATTGACTTTCCGAACTCAAGAGAAAGAGCTCTTCATCCGCGACAGCAGAGATGGCAAAAGGAACAGAAGAGAGGAGAGACTTTTGAAAAGAGAAATTAGCAAAGGCAAGGACTTAAAGAAGAAGGAAGCACAATATTGTTTAAAAGGTTAGCGAGAATGCCAATGAAGAAAACACCGGGGTACAGCTCAAAACTTCCCCTGAAGGAGTTTTGGTGTGGCCCTATGGTTACAAACATCTTTACTGAACAATCTGTCCCAATCTGCTCGTCTCTGCCTCCTGAGATCAGGTGCCCCTCCTGTCCCCCACCCCACGCACACACCTTCACCTCCTCCCACAGGTGTGATGTTTAATATGATGCGTCTTGCTTCTAGTCTCCCCCCACCCTTGACTAAGCTTGGTACTAGTCCTTCAGGCTTCTCCGGGCAAAATCTTCACTGGTTTTGCCTGGAAAGGTCTCGCCTTTGTAAAAACAAAGTCTGCCTAGAGCTTCCACGAATGTGTAAGAGCCTATCCTTTTATGCGCTCTGGAAAGAGCTCAACTATTTCCTGTTGAATCCGTTATCTTTCTTTTCGGCTTCAGGAACGTCTAAAGCTCCCCGTCACACCTGCTCCTCGGGAGCATGCTCCTGGGCTTCCGGTGCTGAGAAAAGCTGCGTCTCCGAACGTCACAATAATGGATTGCTTCCACCGCTTCAGTGAAACCCTCTCCTTCGCTTTCTCCTCTGGGAAGCAGTGTCCCGTCGATGCTGTCCCCTTGGGAAGGGCGGACGTGCTGTTTCAGTCGAGCGGGCTGATCAATCCCGTCAGAGAAGCCATCCCTGTTTTTCTCTGGCGAATTAATTAGCGGCTTAATTGAGCTAAACAGATGTATGGGTTTCTTGGGTATTTCACGGACAAAACCACAAGGAAAATCAATAGCTCGATAAGTCACCCTTCAGACAAAGTGATCTGGCTGGAATTTCTTCACCTTTGCAGTTAAGTTTGGGCTCAGCTCCTTATCTTTGGGAGGCGTTGTGTGCGCAGGCCCAAAGCTCACATGCCTTGCGTGGGCGGGCCGTGAGGGATCTGTTACAGGCCTGCTGAGGAGAGGTATGTTTCTTCCTAAAGAAACTAATGTATGGAGATCACGATTTATAGAGATTTTTATATGTAAATATGTTTTTAAAAATATTTTTTAATTGATTTCAGAGAGGAATGGAGGAGAGATAGGCACCCAGGCATGTGCCCTGACAGGGAATCGAACTATGACCTTCTGGTTCATAGATCGACACTCAACCACTGAGCCACGCCATCTGGGCAACTTGTAAATACTTTTTAATGCAAGACAGCGCTCTATGCACCAGTGATCCCAAATAAAAATGATAAAGTTCCTTCCTTCAGTGAGTGACGTAGGTGCTTATGTAGGTGGGTTCGACTTACCGGTGAAAATCGCATTACATCGTGCCGTAGGAATTGATCTCCGGCATAACCCGCAGACCTACTGTATGCAGTTTGGGCTCAAAGACAAAGAATAGGTAATTTCCTATAGACCTAAAGGTTGCAATTTGTTCCCCAGTTGGGGCACAGACAGGAGGCAATAATCAATGTGTCTCTCTGATATCAATGTCTCTTTCTCTTCCTTCCTCTCACTCTTAAATAATAATAATAAAGAATACAAATGGCCGAAACTGGTTTGGCTCAGTGGATAGAATGTCTGTCTGCGGACTGAAAGGTCCCAAGTTCGATTCCAGTCAAGGGCATGTATCCTAGTTGCGGGCACATCCCCAGTAGGGGCCGTGCAGGAGGCGGCTGATCGATGTCTCTCTCTCCGATGTTTCTAACTCTCTATCCCTCTCCCTTCCTCTCTGTAAAAAATCAATAAAATATATTTTAAAAAAAGAGCACAGAGGTTTAGTGAGGAACTGGGTGAAGAAATAAAACGGTGGTTCTGTTAGGAAGCGAGAAAAAGAGAGATCGATATTGGATAAGCCACCGATACCACCGTCGACACTGGCTTTGTTTCTTTCCGTTGAGGAAAGGCAGCAACGACAGACAGAACAGTGACCACAGACGATGTTACGTGCTGAGCGGCGTCCTCATCAGCCAACTGGGAATTACCCGTTAGCGACATGACTGTTCCCACAAATCTGCCTGTCTGTGCCTCCGCGTGAACATAAGCCTCAGAGACATTCCCATCACAGCACGCCATGGACCCCGGGGGTCATCTGCAAGCAGCCAAAGCACCTACACCAGGGGTCGGCAAACTCCTCAGTCCACAGAGCCAAATATCGGCCGCGCAACGATGGAAGTTCCTTTGGAGAGCCACATTTTTTAAACTTGAACTTCTTCTCACTCCACTTCTTCAAAATAGAGACTCGCCCAGGCCGTGGTATTTCGTGGAAGAGCCACGCTCAAGGGACCAAAGAGCGAGCCGCCTGCGGCTCGAGAGCCGCAGTTTGCCAACCACGGACTTATACTCGATAAATGCCACGGGAGCTATGAATACATCTCGCGGGAGAGGTGTGAACCGACTATTACGGGAACGCGAGGGAGGAAAATGCCTTCCCAGCAAAGAGTCACGACAACATCAACGCAAACCGCCAGGCGTTCGCGGCAGGTTCACACGCTCCTTTTGCGCCTTCTAGGTGATGATCTGAGCTGAACACAAAAAGCCCACGGCTCGCCAATATCCGCGTTTACTTAAAAAAGAAAGTGATTCTTCCCCCAAACAATGGCTTTCTCTTCGGGAAGGAAGAGGGAAGCCCAGTCATTGCCTTTGTCTCGGCAGCACGCTCACCTCGCTGCTAGCTGAGTCTGTGATCAAAACTGGGAAAGCTGTTTCCAGGGGAGGAAAATCAGCAGGTCCGAGAGGTCCCTTTGCACCACAAAGGCACAGCTGGCGGTGGGCAGCCTGTGTGCCCCAGTCCCAGGGAGAGCGGCAATTCTTTTTTTTTTTTTTATTAATATATTTTATTGATTTTTTTTTACAGAGAGGAAGGGAGAGAAATAGAGAGTTAAAAACATCAACCAGCTGCCTCCTGCACACCCCCTACTGGGGGATGTGCGCAACCAAGGTACATGCCTTTGACCTGAATCAAACCTGGGACTTGCCAGTCCGCAGGTCAAGGCTCTATCCACTGAGCCAAACCGGTTTCGGGGAGAGCAGCAATTCTGAGAGGATGGAGAAGAAAGAGAAGGACCAGGCAGGCGCTAGTGCCTCTCTCCATGGTGCTGAAGGCCATGGGTGGAATACCTCAGCCTTGAGTACTCCCATTGATTTTACCTTTTATGATACATTTTTAATTTTTATTTATTTTATTTTATTGCAAATCTTTATTGTTGAAAGTATTACAAATATCCCCCCTTTTAAAAAGTATCTTGCCGAGACCGGTTTGGCTCAGTGGATAGAGTGTCGGCCTACAGACTGAAGGGTCCCAGGTTCAATTCCAGTCAAGGGCATGTATCTTGATTGCGGACACATTCTCAGTATGGAGTGTGCAGCGGGCAGCTGATCGATGTTTCTCTCTCATCAATGTTTCTAACTCTCTATCCCTCCTCTTCCTTTCTCTCTGTAAAAAATCAATAAAATAATTTTTTTAAAAAAGTATCTTTATTGATTTCAGAGAGGAAGGGAGGAGAGAGAGAAACATCGATGATAAGAGAGAATCACCTATTGGCTGCCTCCTGCGCCCCTCACCCCCAAATACACACACTGGTAATGGAGCCCGCAAAGTGGCATGTGCCCTGACCGGGAATCCGGCCGTGACCTCCTGGTTCCCAGGTCGACCCTCAACCCCTGAGCCATACCAGCGGGGCGTATTCCCATTGTAAAGCCGCCTTCAGTCTGGCCTCACGTGCTCTCCGTAAGGGTGCACTAACAAATTAACTTACATTATAATTAGCCGGGAGACTTGTCGGGCTGCGTACAAAGACACAGATGTCTCCGACTTTGTAATGACTTGGGAAGGCGGTTGCAATAAAAATATGCTCAGCCGCTTGCCCAGAACACTGAGGAGCGAACATCTCCAAAGCTCCGCTGGCTGTAACGCAGGGGCTCCGACTTCACCCTCCCCCGGATAAAACCGCTCTCCCGGCTGCTGGAACCCGTCACCTCACCGCCTCACCGATGCACGGGGCTATGTGGAGAGATTCACATCTTCTGAGGTGAAAAAATCTGCCAGGGACTCATGATTATCTTGAGCGCTCGTCTCTTTGAGCTGATTAATTTAATCATCCCTAGCATCTAGCTATGACCACATGTGCCTCGAGGGACTGCTAGTTTGATGGGGATGGAGATGACTGTGGGGCGGGATTTGGGGGGAGGGGTCCATGCATTCGGGTGCTTTGGATATCATGAGTGTCTACTGGCTAGAGAGGCAGATAAAAGGTCAATCTCCCAGGGTCACTTTTGCACACCCGTCACTTCAGAAGCTGGGGGGAGGGGCAGAAAACGGGGACTCTCGGAGCTGATTCTCTCTCCTTCAACTCATCGCTCGCTTCCCTGTGGTCAGCTACCTGTAGTGTTATGTCCCCAAACAGCTGGCCTCTTGCATGCAACAGTTGAGCACCTATTGCATGCAAGACCTCCTACAATGACCTGACCGGGATTATTCTACTTCACCCTGAGAGCAGCCACGGGTATCCAGGCCGTGCTCACAGACAAGGACACCGAGACACCTATCGGACACTCGTCGCTGGAAGTAGCAGCAGGAGGGCGGGAGCCCAGGCTCCGGGGACCATGTTCCCCAGGCGTGCTCCTCTCTTGGGACTCCCGACCTCTTCGTGGTGACCTTTTCCCACGTGGCTCCCATTTGGGTTCGTGTTAATCCCCTCTCTGTCCCGAAGGCTCCCCTGTTCCGGAAATGCCTCATTCTTTACCGGCCGCAACTTTTCCCCTCTGTGGACCCATCATCTCTAAGAGAGAGGAAGGGCGAGGGAGAGAGAGAAACATCCATGACAAGAGGAAATCCTGGATCGGCCGGCTGCCTTCTGCACACCCCCCACTGGGGATGGAGCCCGTCACCCAGGCCTGTGCCCTGACCGGGAATCGCCCTGCAACCTCCTGGTTCATGGGTCGATGCTCTACCACTGAGCCACGCCGGCCGGGCATCTGTGAGCCATCTTTTCTACTCCATCTGTTCTGGCCGAGGGCTGCCAATCCAACATTCTACCCTGTTCCCAGGGACCTCAGTGAACGTTGGCCCTTGGCAGCACCGAAGCCC
This sequence comes from Lasiurus borealis, assembly GCA_004026805.1. NCBI lineage: Eukaryota > Metazoa > Chordata > Mammalia > Chiroptera > Vespertilionidae > Lasiurus > Lasiurus borealis. The sequence goes on along the minus strand of PVJN01028839.1, from coordinate 14,222 downwards.
TCTACGTCCTGGAAAAGAAGGCAGGAAACTCGGAAGAAGGGAAAGAACTAACCACTGGAGCTTCCCCAGCTAGGGCTCCAGGTGTTTTCTATAAATGCTCTAACCACTTAGCTTCCCAGGCTAGGGCTCCAGGTGTTTTCCGTAAATGTGTCTGATTCTCCGCGCAACGTAGCAATCAAGGGAAGCGAGCCTTCTATCAACGAGGAAGTTCTCTCTCACGTCATTCTTGTGGACACAGCCTTTCTAAACGGTGTTGACCCGACCGCACCCAATTCCCAGGAAAAGTTCAGAGTATAAATGGGTAAACCCCCTGCAGACTCTCTCCTCCTCGTCTCAGGCACTCCGAAGCCTTTCCCGGGCTTAATTAAGCAGGAGTAATTGAATTATGTATTTCTTTAACCCAGGCGCACCTCTGCCTTATCATTGCATTAAACCGTTGCTGGCGCCGAGGTTGACAGAGGTGGTGGCGGAAGGCCGGGGACGAGCCTCCGGGGGCGGAGGCTGGGGGACGGTGGGCCCCGGCTGTCACGTCAGCGGCTTAGCGGGGGCTGCGCTCTCTGAGGCCTGACTCACCTTTGCCGAAGACGGATGGCCTGTCGGGGTATGGAAATAGGAGAGCGGAGATGGCTGTGCATAGTCGCTCATAAATTAAAAGCAGGGCTCGAGTGACAACAGGTAAATGGGCCTGGACCGACGGAACGAGGCAGCTGCGTCCCCTTAACTGCGACCCAAGGTCCGTGTCCTGGAGCCGTCGGGCCTCGGTGACCCAGCGGGGTGACAGGGAGGCGAGAGAGAGCGAGGGCACGTCGCAATCCCGGGTCGCCTCGCCGGTTTATGGCGCAGAGCGTGACTGTCCGAAACAGCGGGGGTCCGAGCCCTGGCCCTCACCCTGCCCGTCGTCCCCGGGTACCCGGAGCTCGGCCCCGGGAAGGGGGAATGGGAGCCGGGGCTGGGGGCCGGGTGGCGTCCTGTCCCTGCGTCCGGGGCTTCGGTCACAGGCTCCTCGGCGGTATGTGATCACAGGTTGTAATGACATGTTAATCCATATGGTAATGACACGTTAATCTGTATTTAATGTCTTCCCTCCTAACACTGGTGGGAAAGGGGAAATCAACAGGAACACGTTGTTTGATTTTCCTGTTATTTATTACTATTTTTTAAAAATCTTTACCTGAGGCTATTCTTCCACTGATTGACAGAGAGCGGGAGAGGGAAAGAGAGAAATATCGATGGGAGAGAAACACAATGATTGGTTGCCTCCTGCACGTGCCCCGACCGGGAGAAGCCTGCAACCGAGGTACGTGCCCTTGCGCGGAATCCAACCCGGAACCCTTCGGTCTGCAGGCCGACGCTCTAGCCACTGAACTACACTGGCCAGGGCTGATTTATTTCTCAGTTAGCATTGATGCTCCATCTGGCTGGGGGCTGCATTTTAGAAAACGACAACCAGACAAAACGTAAAGAAGAAACAAGAAGCCGGAAAAGGAGGAGACGGTGGAGAGATGAGCACAAAGCACAGCCCCGGGTCCTGCAGCCTAAGCGCCCCACTGACCAGAGCAGGACCAGGCGGCTCCCCCTTTGAAGGCGGGAGGAGAGCGCTGCGTCAGGGCCCAGAAGACACTCCATGTGAGCGCGGGGGACACGGAGGCTCCTGAGCGCAGCCTGTCCTGCTCCCGGCGGGGCCGCTTCCCAGAGGGGATTCTCAACGTTCTGCTCAGAGATGTCATCTGTACCCCAAGTCAGCGGTTCTCAACCTTCCTAAGGCCGCGACCCTTTAACACAGTTCTTCATGTGGTGACCCCAACCCCATAAAATTATTGCTACTTCATAACTGTAATTTTGCTACTATTATGAATCATAATGTAAGTATCTGTTTTCCGATGGTCTTAGGCGACCCCTGTGAAAGTGTCGTTTGACCCCCAAAGGGGTCGCAACCCACAGGTTGAGAACCACTGCCCCAAGCAGTCTCTCGAGAGCTCCCAGGCAAAGCTGGCTGTGTGCACGCCTCCCTGTGAAGCTGGGTGAACAGGGGGGGGTGGAGGGGGGAGAGGGAGAACAGAGGAGGACATCGGGGCGGGGGGAGGGAGGAGGGGAGGTGGGCCGCCTGGCCCCGCGCCCTTCACCTTGGAGCCGATGGACGATCGTGGCTCTCCCTTTGTGCCGCTTTCCCGGGGCCGCTCATCACAGGGTGACATTTATGAAACCAATAAAGTGTGGAGTCCATTATGGTTTATGGCCGAATCTTGAGCGGGAGCCTTGTAACAGACTCATCTAGAAAGACCGTTGGAGTCATTTAAATATCGTTAAGCGCCCGCAGGAGCGAAACGAGCCTCCTCCCCTCCCCTCCCGCCCAGAGCTCAGGTGCAGGAGGGGGAGCGAGGCGGGTGCCGGGCTTGGAGCCTGAGGAGCGATGGGCAGCTGCTCCAGCCCCGGGGGCTGGGAGAGGGGGCCGGGGGTGAGCGGGACATCAGCTCCAGGAGAGTGTGGGCGCTCTGTGTGAAACCGGGGACCAGGTCTTCTTCTTCCTCACTGCGCAGCCAGAAAGGGGGTGTCTTTTCCCGGGTGGAGCTTCCGCCTGTTGTCCTCACTGCCTGGATCCCGCCCCGTGACTCTCACAGGAACGGGTGGCGTGGGGAGAAGCCCCGAGTCCCCCTCAGAGCAGCCCCAGCCTCACCATCGCCCTCCACGTTTATGTTCACGCCTTTCTCACCTGGGGGGCCGCCAGGGTCCACGCGGGTCTCCTAGTCCCGGGCCTCCTCCTTCACCCACCTTCTCCGCCGCTAAACGCCAAAGCCCGTGATGCCAAACCCACGATGCCCATGACACCTGATACCCATGACACGTGATGCCAAACCCATTATACCCATGACACCTGATACCCATGACACGTGACGCCTCGGTTACGGTGCAGTCCCCACACCACCCGTTCCAGATGTGCCCCCCTAGCGAATCCCTGCCGTGCCCGCCTCTCCAGCAGCCTCAGCTTTCTCAGTTTGAGTTTTCCGCCTGCCTCGGCCTCTCCATCCCCGGCAGAAAGAGGCGCCATTGCCTGCAGAAACCCTCCCCCTTGCGTTCCCCAAAGGAGAGATGTCCTAGCCACACCGTCCTTTCTTTTCTTTTCCTAATGACTCGTTGCCCCACCCTTCTGCCTAGAAGATCCTTTGAAAGGATCTGCGCGTGTGTGCATATGTGTGTGTGTGTGTGTGTGTGTGTGTGTGTGTGTGTGTGTGTGTGTGATTGAGTTCAGAGAGGGGGGAGAGAGAGAGAAACATCAATGATGATTGAGAATCACTGATTGGCTGCCTCCTGCATGCCCCCTCTCCCCCGCCCCGGGGATCGGGCCTAAAACCTGGGCATGTGCCCTGACTGGGAATTGAACTATTGACTTCCTGGTTCACAGGCCGACGCCAAGCACAGAGCCACACCCGCCGGGCAGATGCCTCCGTGTTCACAGCTCCTTGGCGTGCTGCTGGCGGGGCTGCCGCGGGATTCACGAGTGGCTTCATGAAGCCAGTGAGATCTCCACACCAAATGGGGAGCAGCTTGGTGGGATTTTTTAAGTATATTTTATTGATTTTTTACAGAGAGGAAGGGAGAGGGATAGAGAGGTAGAAATATCGATGAGAGAGAGAGACATCGATCAGCCGCCTCCTGCACGACCCCTACTGGGGATGTGCCCGCAACCAAGATACAGCCTCTGACGGGAATCAAACCTGGGACCTTTCAGTCCTCAGGCTGATGCTCTATCCACTGAGCCAAACCCGTTTCGACATAAGCTTGTTTTTTACCGTTGGTGAGATGTGAAGCCCACCAGACCCTTCCCTCTGCCCCCGGACCCCAGCCACGGGCGGTCCCACCCCATGGCCACCAGGCCAGCCCCTCCACTGAGTGGCTTCTGGCCAGGCGTGTGCCGACAGTGTGTCGCCGGATTCATTAAGGAGCCGAGCGTAGGAGGAATGCGGTGGCTTCTTTAGAGACTGTCTTCTTACAATTAAATTCCAATTTCACAGTTTACCGACTCCTTTCTCTGCGCAGACGACAGCGTTCACAGCGGCAGGGGAGCGAGCCGAGCCGACTCCTGCTCACGTCGGGCGGCCCGGCGCAGGCCCAGGCCCAGGCGGGCGCGGTCAGCACTCACGGACGTGGCTCGGGAGAGCGTGCGTGGGCTTGCGCCGGGTTAAACGTTTACTTTTCCATGTTTTCCCACCAGAAACGTCTTTTTCTTCCGACTGGAGAACTGGCTCAAGAGGTCCCTGCCGTTTCTGGTCTGAGTGGTCTCATCGCTGAGGCTGAGGGTCATCGAGCTTTCTGTGGACAGGCTGGGAGTGGTTAGGAAATTCTCTTCTTCGAGGTGGCCAGCTGGACACATAATAAGCATTCATTCAGTGCCAAGAGCAAAATATATATATATATATATATGTATATATATATATATATATATGTATGTATATATATATATATGTTTTAAAGGAGAAAAAGGAACCATGCCCAGCCGGCATGGCTTAAGGGTTGAGCATCAACCTATGAACTGGGAGGTCATGGTTTGATTCCTGGTCAGAGCACCTGCCCGGTGTGGGGCAGGCAGGAGGCAGTTGATCCATGATTCTTTCTCATCACTGATGTTTCTCTCCCTCTCCCTCTCCCTTCCTCTCTGAAATCAATAAAGATATATACTTTTTTAAAAGGAACCAAAACACTGGCCCAGGAAGCTGCCATGTGGTCACACGGACTCAGAAGAGAAAGCTCAGAATTGTGTTTCCTGAAGAGTCAGTGGAGTTGAGCGTCGTCTTCCCCGCTCTCCGCTGGCCACGTGTGCGGCTTCTCGGGAGACGTGTCTGCTCAGGCCCCGCGCCCGTTTTCCAACTGGGTTGTTTGTTGGGTGCTGAGTTGTGTGCGCGTCTTTGTATATTTAAGACATGAACCCCCGAGGGGGGTGCTGTGAAATGCCCTGAGGTGCCCCTCCCACCTGTGAGGACGCCAGGGGCTGGGCGGGCGTGGAGGAGAGGACTCTCCTCCCTGCCGGCGGGGATCCGCGCTGGGACAGCCACCAGGGAGAGCAGCGTGGGCGGCCCTGGGAAAACTGAGGAAAGCGTTAGTTACCGCACAACACAGCAGCCCCGCTTCTGCGTGTCTCCCCGGAAATCTGAACACATTCCATGAGTCCATGCCCAGGGCTCCGTACCTCCAGGACAGTGGTTCTCAACCTTCCTAAGGCCGAGACCCTTACATACAGTTCCTTATGTGGTGGTGACCCCCAACCATGAAATTTTGCTACTGTGATGCATCGTGATGTAAATATCTGCATTTTCCGATGGTCTTAGGCGATCCCCGAAAGGGTCATTCGACCCCCAAAGGGGTTGCGACCCACAGGTTGAGAACCACTGCTCCCAGACACCCTGCTGATGCGCCGTATGCTCCAAACGAAGGCGCACAACTTCCAGCACCTTCACGAGGAGGCCATGTCCGGGTCCACCGGCCACACGCACAGGCCGGTGAGCTCCTGGCGCCCGTGGTGTCGCCGCTGATGCTGTTTGACTCCTCGGCGGCGAGCTCCTTTGGAAGAGGGGCGGGTCACACTGCGGGCAGCGGCCTGGGTCCCCGAGAAATGGTAGTGCTCCGGGTGACTGTGGGTAACTGTGGGTGACTGTGAGTGACTGTGGGTGCTGGTGGTGGTGGTGGCAGCGGCCATCCCAACGCTGCCCACTTGGAGAAAACCTACTACGCGCTGCAAGCCGCACTCAGTAGGCATGTCAGTGGCACTGTCCCCCCACGTCAATAGGCCCTGGGGACCAGGCACGGGTGCTCCCCGATTCTGTCTGAGAAGAAGCCGTGAAGTTGGTTCAAGGACTCGACTCGAGGTCCCCGCTGAGCCAGGCGCGGAGTCTGGGTGTGAACCCCGGCTTTTCTGCGTCTGCGGCACCCGGTCCCCCTGTGCTGGGCGTCCGGGGAGGGACGGGGAAAGAGCCCCTCGTCTGGGGAGCCTTGAGAGAAGTTTGTGGGAAGATGGGGCTCCCGGCGCCCGAGGCAGCGGCGCCTCTGTGTGCGGCGCCCCCGGCCCTCGCACGGAAACACAGGCGTCAATATTTAGCAACGCGAGCGCGCTGTTTCCCGCTGATAAAAGCAAATCTGCGGCGGCAATCTGTCTCGCTGGCACGCGGGCGGAATTACCGTTATCTCGGGAGTCACAGAGAGGAGCGGGTGCTGTTTTCAAAGATGCCATCTTATCGCACAGCCGTCTCCCGCAGGCCGCTCTCACCCGCGCAGCCCCGGGGAGCCAGGAGGAGCGGGGTGGCGGCTTCATCTCCCCGCAATGCGGATTCCGGGAGCTTTCAAGAGCTCCGTTCTGCATAATGTGTTCCACACAAGGCGGGGCCCCCGAAACACCGTGTCTGTGCAGCAGCCAGCTGGGCAGAGATCTGTGACAGGTAAGTAATTAACCTGGCAGCCCAGCCGGCGTGGCTCCGTGGCTGAGCACCGACCTATGAACCAGGAGGTCACGGTTCGATTCCCGGTCAGGGCACAGGCCCGGGATGCGGGCTGGATCCCCAGTGTGGGGTGTGCGGGAGGCAGCTGATCCATGATTCTCCCTCATCATGGATGTTTTTTTTTCTCTCTCTCTCTCCCTCCCTTCCTCTCTGAAATCAATACAAAAATACAGTGGCCCTGTGTGTGGGTGGTGGGGTGGGGGTAGGTGGGATCTTAGCATCAACTCTGTCTCACCAGCGAAGAAGCAGAAGTGCCAGGCCGTTGGGGGGACCGGCCTGCCATCTGTTGGTTGGGGAGCCAGGACGGAACCAGGGTGACTCAGCGTTTGCTCCCTTACCCGCACGGTGCAATGCCGGTGGCCTCCTCTTCCGATGCTCCCAGCCGTGTGATTCCTTACCGAGTGGTAAAGACACCACTTAATAAGCGACTTCCCCGTGTAGTGAGCGACCGCTCCCTCCCATAGAACTGTAGGCCTGGCTCTCGGCATCTGGGCATCTGCTTGGATGGGGAACTGCCTTGAAAATGGACCCTCCTGAAGCCTTTTGACCAAAGTGTGTAGCGAGCAGCTCAGCAAGTCAGAGAACCAACCGCAGCGATGACCGGTGAAGATCCCGCGTCTTCTCCAGGACAGTCTCCAGGGTGTGGCGTGTGCATGGCAGTGCTCGACATCTCTCTCCGGTTCGGCAGCCGGACCGGAGAGTAATTCCCTCTTTAATCGGAGAAAGGTAATCGATGGAACAGCAGAGGATCGTGTCTTCGCGATAGCAACGCGCACCCAAAATCAATACGGACGCACACATCTCTTCGGAGCGGAGACCCCCGCGGGGCCAGCCATCATCCGGCAATCGATGCCTTTCTGATAACGACGCGCTTATGGCGCCTCTGTCCGTGCCATTGTGAAGCCCTCCGTCCTCCGAGCGCAGCGAATGACACCGGGAGGATGAAGGACGGGCGAGGGAGCGAGCTCCGCTTTGTCTCGCGGGCGATGGCTGCGCACAAGAGGAATGGCCCCAATTCCGGCGCCGTCACCGCCTCATTCATCTGCCGGCGTGGGGCGAGGCCGCCGTTTGCTTTAGAGCAGGGCCGGGTGTGTTTCCTCCTGTTTCCCACTCCTCCGCGTCGCAGGGGAGATTTATGGAACCGGAGAGACGGTGGAAGGAAAGCATTTGTCTCCGACCTTGTCCCAGGCTTCCGCGTGCGGGTATTTTTGTTTGTTTGTTTGTTTTAAATATATTTTATTGATTTTTTTATAGAGAGGAAGGGAGAGAGATAGAAAGTCAGAAACGTAGATAAGAGAGAGACATCGATCAGCCGCCTCCTGCACGCCCCACAGTGGAGATGTGCCTGGAAGCAAGGTACATGCCCCTAACCGGAATCAAACCCGGGACCCTTCAGTCTACAAGCTGACGCTCTATCCACTGAGCCAAACCCGTCTCGGCATGTTTGTTTGTTTTTAAATAAAGAAAGGTCCCAGGGCTTCCAAACCACCGAGCCCCTGAGTTTCCCCCTGGGAAGGGGGGCGTGGAGGTGCAGGAGAGAACACCTGTGACACGGATCTCCCATTCTCACGTTATTTTCGAACCCCAGCGGTCGCTGCGGGCCACTCCCACGAGAAGGCTCCTTAGCGTTTCCGGAAAATGGCACCTTCTCAATGAAGCCGGCCGGGGGCTGCCCGCTGACGTCCGGTGACACAGGAAGGCTGACAGAACCCGTACTGTGGGAAAGTTAATGGCCAGTCCCCTTACGTAGGTGAATGTCCGCATCCCCTTCCCGAGTAAACCCATCTTGGAGCTTGCGCTGTTCCTTAAGATGGTATGCAGGGTGCAAAGGAAGTGTCTTTTCTTTCATAACAGCCAAGGGCCCTCGCCGGTGTGGCTCAGTGGATGGAGCGTCGGCCTGCGGACTGAAGGGTCTCGGGTTCGATTCCGGTCAAGGACATGGACCTTGGTTGCGGGCACATCCCCCGTAGGAGGTGTGCAGGAGGCAGCTGATGGATGTCCCTCTCATTGATGTTTCTAACTCTCCATCCCTCCCCTTCCTCTCTGTAAAAATCAATAAAATATTGGGGAAAAAAACTAACAACAACGAAATATACACACACACACACACACACACAGATGGATGGACTCTCTTGACTCCCCTCGCGCTCTCGGTGTTCAGTAACCCGCCTCCTTCCTCATCTCCTCGCCGGAACGGGGTCAGACTGCGGTGCCCGGCCGTGGCTGTGCCGGACCTCAGAGCACAGGACTGCGAGCGCCCTGCAGAGCGGCCCGGTCCCTGCGTGGCTCCCAAAGGGCCCTCACATACATCCCCGTCCCCAGCCACCCCGGCGCCCGCAAACATTAAGCTGAGCGTTTACCAAGGAAGCGCTAACGCGCTCGGCGTACCCGCGAGCTGAGCGACTGTCCCGGAAGCCAATTCACAGGGTGCGGAGTTGTTGTTGCAAGCAACTGAGGCAGAAAACACAATTTAAATGACATAATTTGGCGGCGGCACAAAAGGAAAATTGCATCTCTCCGTATCCCTGCTTTCGCTGCTAATGGCAACATGATGGAAGAGGCCTCGCTTAGCACACACACTCCAGTCACCCACGCCGCCGCGGATTGTCATTTATTTTCCTCTTTAGTAATTAACGGGGGGTTTCTAATCATTCAATCTGAGGACGTTTTGATTCACTAAGTGTCCCGTTCAAATCTCATTTTCCCGCCCCCGTCAGAGCATTAAGTCCTCCCTCGTGGAGAGGAACGCGCGTGCCGGGGCCGGTAAATGAATCTGGCTGCGCCGAGCCGGCGGGAGCGGACGGGGAAATTTCTATCAGAATTACTTAACAATTACCTGATCTGCGGATAGAGCAGCGGGCGCTAATTGAGTTACACCTGAAAGGCAGCCGCCTGCAGGAGAGGGAGGGAGGAGGAGTGGTTTCCATGGAAACCACACCGGGAGGGGAGCCCGGCCGGCCTGGCTCAGGGGTTGCGCCCCCACCTAGGGACCGGGAGGTCACGGTTCAGTTCCCGGTCAGGGCACAGGCCTGGGTTCAAAGAACAGTTTGCTTCAGATCTAATCCGCACGCCCGTCCAACGGGCCCTGGCCTCTCCTGTTTCCATTCTTCGAGGATGTCACGTCTTCCTGTCCCTCGTCTCACAGAACACCTGGTCACTGTCCGACGCTCGGGGTCCAAGGGCGTCCTCCCCCGTGTCCACCTCCGTGAGGATGGGCCTCGCAGTCCCTCCCCTCCAGGCCGCCCGCGGGCTCCATGGTTAGACAGCGTTTTGGGAGGAACAGGCACTGTCTGCTCCCTCCACGGAGGGTCACACGCCTCCGAGCAAGTGACCCCGCCTGGACCCCCAGTTTCACAATCCACATGTCTTTCCCTCCCGGCTCAGCTTCACTTTCCGCCCTGCCCCCAGCCTCCAGGCAAAGCCTCTGCCAATCTCCAGAAGCTTCTACAGGCGTCCTTGCTGCCCTGGGCAGCCCGTGGGCACTTGAGTCTCTGCAGCCACCACTGGGCAGGGAGTGAGCACTTGGTGTGCGATCCGTTCCGGGGGAAGAAGGGAATGGGGTCTCACGGCCCACACGCACGCAGGGACTGACTCCTTCCTCTCCACTGGCGCCGCTGGAGGAGGCAGGGAGACCAGCCGCCGGTCCTCCCGGACACCCAGGTCACTGCCCGGGCACTTTCCCGTGTTTCTCCAGCAAAGAGGCCCTCTGTGGCCAGCGACAAGGCCATATCGCCCCTCGCGCTCCTCACAGGATCATCTCGCCGCTGCCCATGGTCCCCACCTGCCTCATCAGGCAGCTCTCCGCTTCCTCCGGTCCATTCTCTGGGTGTCCCAGCACCAGTGGGGGCCCGGGGGCCGGGGCCCGGGATGCAGGGCAGAGGGGAAGGGGGCGGGCCTGATGTGTTTGTCCCGGAAGCCAATTCACATTACCCGGTGACCCTGCCCGACCACTGCCGGCCCCCTCTCTCTGCGGCTTCTGCACTGACATGAGGGTGCAGGGCGGCCTCGGGGCGGCCACCCGGAGCCCAGGAGGGAGCTGACAGCGCTGGGACCGGGCAGGAGAGAGCTAACCAGCGCCGTGAGCCGTGGTGGCAGGCACCCAGCCCCCCACCTTCACCGACAGGACAGGGGAACCCAACACGTCCTGGTGCCAGAGGAGGCGCCTGCCCCTAGCTGAGCCTGGCCCTCTCCAGACCTCCGTTCTCCCTGGGGCCACACACCGGGCTTACACAGGGGCATCTCCCGCTCACCCGGGAGGCTGGAGGCGGATTGCTCCTCGCTGGGAGGGAGAAAGGACCACCTCCCGCCTGGGCTGGGGCTGCTGGAAGCCCCTCTACCGGGGAAGGTGACACCGAACATACCATCAAACGTGATGGACACATGTGACCTTTATATAAAATTTAGGGAGTAAGTAGGTGTGCTGGCGAAGACAATTCCAGGCGGGAGAGCCGAGGAGAGGTCGCCGCGGGTTATGGCAGAGGCGCTGCGGCCTTGTGTCCTGAGTTCAGGTCCTGGCGCCGGGGCTGCAGGCTCCAGGTCAGCGCTCACTGCCCGGACTCTGACCGGGTAGCTGTGCTCCGACGGGGGTGACAGTGAGAAAAGAACTGACCAGCTCTGTGTGGGTCTGCCCTTGTCTAAGAAAGGTCACCTGCTTCCCGGGTCAACTAGATGCATTACGTTTCCTCCCAAACTGCCTCCTGCTGTTCCCTCCTGCTTAAGAGGAATGCAAGCCAGCACCCCAGCGGGCAGGGAGGGAGGAGGAGGGGTGTGAGCACATGCACCGCCCCCCCCCCCCCCCCCCCCCCGGCTCTGCCCCAGGGAGCCTTCCGCCCCTCCCACACAGCGGGAGGCGATTCCCTGCACCCTCTTTCTCTGGTGGAGTCAGTGTGTCCACAGAGAAATCCGAGCGCAGAGCCGGCCCAGCCTGTGTCCTCAGTAACGTCACCCCCAGAGGAACCCAGCTGTCTGCAGGGCACGAGGCACTCATTAAGCCCATTTTCCTAAACGCAAGCCCAGTTCTCCCAACATTCATTAGCCGCCTGCACTTCCCCACTGATTTTTTTAATGAACTAATTTTTCCCGGTGATTTTCTTTTTTAATTCAGAGTTTTACGTCCCGGAAACGAAATAGGCTCATAAAAACTTCAATAATGCAGCAATAGAGAAGTAAAGGTTTTTTTTTTTTTCCCACTCTTCCCAAAGGAATTTACACCTGTCTCCTAGAATATTTTCCTATGAGTTTAAATATACCGAATTACAATACTATGCATGGGTGTATGTGCATATGTTATTTATTTTTATACACTGGACGGAATTGTATTTATAATCCCGTGACTTGCTTCTGTCACTCAATCTTTTTAAAAAATACATTCTTGTTGATTTCAGAGAGGAAGGGAAAAGGAGGGATGGAAACATCAATAATGAGAGAGAATCATCGACTAGCTGCCTCCTGCACACCCCCTACTAGGGATCCAGCCCACAATCCAAGCATGTGCCCTTGACTGGACTCGAACCTGGGACCCTTCAGTCTGCGGAATGATGCTCTGTCCACTGAGCCAAACCGGCGAGGGCTCCATAATACATCTTAAAACGTCCCCACAACAGTGAATGCGGGTCCACATTACTTTTTAACATCATCCACTAATATGTATATGTGTGTGCACATACATATATACTTCCCTATAATTTAAAAGCAATCCATATTTATTATAAAAATCCCAACACTAGTGAAAGGTGTTAAGTGAAAAAGTCTCTTTAAACTCCAGACTCCCATTGCTGTGCTTGGCAAGATGGTCCCCCTACCCCCGCCCCCTCAATTCCCCACCACACTGCCTCTCTGTTCCCTTCAGAGCAGTTACCGCTGCCAGCATCCGTGTTGGTGCATGTCTGCCCGTCCCCTCCCCCGGGTGAGAACTGGCACCATGAGGGGCCCGGGCGTTGTCTCCTTGGCTCACCACAGCGTCAGCGCCGCTGGGTCCGTGCCTGGCACACCGTGCATTGCTGGCCGGCTGAATGTATCTTTAAGTATATTTTTATTGATTTCAGAGAGGAAGAGAGATGGAGAGAGAGAGAGATAGAACATCAGTGATGAGAGAGAACCACTGATTGGCTGCCTCCTGTCTACTGGGGATCCACCCTGACTAGGAATCGAGCCATGACCTCCTGGCTCAGAGGTCGATGCTCAACCACAGAGCCACGCCGGGCCCGGAATCAACATTCTTTATATATATACACACACATACATATATATATATATACACATATATATATATTGATTTTTACAGAGAGGAAGGGAGAGAGAGTTAGAAACATTGATCAGCTGCCTCTTGCACACCCCCTACTGGGGATGTGCCCGCAAACAAGGTACATGCCCTTGACCGGAATCGAACCTGGGACCTTTCAGTCCGCAGGCCAACGCTCTATCCACTGAGCCAAACCAATTAGGGCCGGAATCAACATTCTTAACGTTCACTCTATGTCCACAGCCGCAGAGATGATCTCCAGGAACTGCCTTACAGTCTCGCTCCTTCACCGTAATACCCTCCCCGCTCCCTCCTCCCCACTCTTTGTCTACATCCCAGTGCCTCCCCCTCCTGCAGCTCTCGCCAGACCAGCCGCTCTCCGGGGGGAGACACCCCGGGCCTGATTTCTCACTGCCGCTCGCCGACCTCAGAGAGGGGGTCTTCCCGGCGCGGGCACGGCCGTCCCTAATGCTAGGCCCCCTGCGGCCGGACCTCAGCAGCCGGTGGGGGTCTCTCATTCATTGCCTGCCACCTTCTTCCTTAAACACGCGTTTGCCATGAAATGGCTGGAGCTGCAGGAGGCAATGCATTCACCCACACATCCCGCCATGAGAACTGCATCCTAAGTTAGTCAGTGACCGCGCCCTTCAGTCCAAATGTGGCAACCAAACCGTCACCGAGCCCCGGCCTGGGCGCGCTGTCCTGACACCCTGTCCTGCATGTGACACCCCCAAAACAGCCACGTTTAACCACAGCCACACGCTTAGCCCTCAGGATAAACCAGCAGGTGCGGTACCGGAGCCCCATCCCCCGATCCTGCCCTGTCCCTCCCCTCTCTCCCTTCCCTCTGAATCGCTAAGACGCTGCTGAATCGCTGAGTCACCTCCAGGCCGGGCCCTGGTACTCAGCCCGGAGCCACGCGACCCCCACGGGAGTCCGGATGCTTCCCTGCGGGTTTGCCCTCTGCTCAGTCGGGCGCACCATCCCGTTTAAAAGACGAGGGAGAGGGGGAGGGAAGGCTGCCCCTGAGACCCACGGCCTTGGGACGGCAGACGAGGGAGGTTTAACTCCAGACCGGACGCCGCCGAGCGTCTGGCCTGGTCACTGCCTGCCTGCCACGCTCTTCAGGCTTCCCAGGACGCCCCGGGCAGGAGGGGTCCCAGACGTGGGGGCACCTGGAAGAGGGAAACGCTTGAAATGGGGTGAAGGGGGGCCTTAGTCTTCCTCATTCGAGACCTCCCAAGACTTGTGAGGGTATTGTCAGAAACATCCTACCTGCCTCTGGTGTCCACCCAGGTCCGGGGCCCAGCACGGCCCAGCGGGGTCTCCAGGCCGCTCCCCCAGGTCCCACCAGCCGCCCAGCTTTCTGAGAGCAGAGCCAAGGCTGGAGCGGGAGCCAGGAGCCTCGGGAACAGTTCCCTCCAGGTGCTGACAATATAGACACACACACACACACACACACACACACACACACACACACGGCCTAGGGAGATGGC
>PVJN01028838.1:0-26866 GCA_004026805.1 Lasiurus borealis | reverse complement strand
GTGGAGAGCTGTTTGAATTACTGAGTTGGCCTATAATGGCTGTAGATCTTGGTGCCTTGATGTCCCTTCTGATCAGTCACTATTCCTTTAGACTTGTTACCATAGCAACTCCTGAGAGCAAAGGTCAAACCTCACAAGGGACCTGTGGGGTTATCTCTCCCACCCTTATTGGCTGAAGGGCTTCCTTCCCTTTATTATGGAAACATAGACCTGTTGCTGTTCCCAGCTCCCTCATTCTATGAAAATGCACCTGTTGCAGCTTTTCAGCTCCCCCATTCTATGGAAATAAGCCTTCTGCTGGTCTGCAGCCCTGTGCTTCCTCCAAGGTCCCCTAATTTCTAAATTTTCCTAAACCTGTCTTTTTCACCCTAAAAATTCCTATTTCAGTGACACCTTCAGATCCCCCTCTGCCCCTGCCCACACTCCAGCATCACACTCCATGTCCCATGCTGCTCACACCACTGTTACCCCCTTTCACACCTACCATGCTAAGTTAGTGGTGTTTTTTTTTTTTTCCTTTTCTTAAAAATATTATGATTTTTTCATGCCTCTTATTGTTTTTTTCTTTGTTGTTGCCTAAGTCTAAAACAATTATTTCTTTCTTTTCTGGTGAACTTCTGTTCAAAATAGATTTAATTTTCCCAGATAAAAGCCTTCTTCTGACTTCCACATTATCTTGGAACAGCCTCATAACAGACAAGGTTATGTTTTGTGCCTGTCTTCTCCATCAGATTATGAATTAGTTGATAGTAGAAAATTATTTTCTCTGAATCTATATGACATGGGGAGGGGGGAAGTGAGGGCATGTGCGGGGGGAGGAGGGGTATGGGAAGCTGGGGGAAGGTCAATGGTGGGGTAAAAAAGGAGACATATAAACTACTCTTTTTAATAATTTAGATAAAATAAAATTTAAAAAATGAGTGTGTAGTGTAATGGGGCGACCCGCGACAGACGACCACCAGACAGTCAATTAGAAAATTTAGGAAACCTTTATTACGAACTTGAGTCAAACTCCAGTCCAGGCTCCCGGTTCCACTGACACAGCAGGGAACCACGAGAGTCCCGAACCTCTGCAGCAAGTGCCTTTTATCCTCAGCGCAGGAGGACTTGGCAAATTTTAATTGGCTAAGCATTACTAAATTTCATATACTGACTCTTTGTCTAAGCTTTTTGGTGTGCAAGTAAGCAGTCTAGATAACAGTTGTCCTTGCAGGAGTTGTTTGTCAAACTTTATGGCTTCTCAAGGCCCGGGGTGCCTTCAGGAACCTGGTGTTCTATGTCACAGGGTGTCAGCTGGGAGACGCCCCTTCCTTCTGCCTCCAGGCCTGAGGGCACCCTGATCCTGATTCATTCTTTATGGGGAAACGCAGTCTGGTCCTTGCCCCTCCACAGTAGGAATAGCGCTATTTACAGTAAGTTCAGTAACCATGTATATTAATTTCTTAGGTGGGATGCTAAAATGGGAACCCTGGACAGACATAAATGTATTAAGTTATTTAATATGAGCTTTCCCAATTTTCTCCTAGTAACAAAGGTCCTTTCCCTAATTAAACCTTCTTAAGGACCATAGTTTGAGAAGAAGATAATAAATTGTTCTGTGTGGGAACCTCTTTTCACATCCCGCGTGGTTCAGAGTTCCTGGTTCAGGGTTTGGATTCTGGAGAAGTCTGCACACAAATGAAAAGAGATACTAGAAAAATATTAATTTGGGAATATTAGGGGGCCAAGCAGGAGCCTTCCTCTAGTGAAGAAACTACAGCCTTATTTTGGCCTTGCCATCCCTTTTATTTAGGTTTGGGATACACCCTTTGCCCAGGAGCAGGCAATTCCAGTAACAAGTAGATTATCTTATCAGTAATGATTTACATTATTATTTGATGGGGAAGTTGCTTCAGCTACCATTGTCTCAATTAGAAAGGGGGTGGCTGGCTCTGACCTTTCAGAGCTTCAAGGTTGACCAGCCTTCTGGGTTCCTTATCAACACTTTTTTATTTAGTGAGAGGACTGGTTTCGGCAGTTCTGATGGAACAGAAGGAGAATAGGAGATCAGGAATATCATTATTCCATCGCTATATGCACACCTACACACACACACATATATGCACAACATGATGTTCCTTAAGGCATCTCTGCTAAAATATAAGGAATATACATGAAATATTATTCTTCCAATGTTGGAAAATAAAAGATTCATCTATAGCAAAGCAACTGACAAAATAATTGCTAGAGCTGGAATCAGAAGCTATAGATTGGGAATTTGGTCCTAATGTAGTCTAGTTGTAGAATCCTTACAATTCACCTAACTTTAACTTCAATTTCGAAATATTTCAATTGAAGGCAGTGGTGCCCATCTACGTAGTTCCTGTAAATCCTAAATGAGAGAACAAATGTAATTTGTAAATTGTAGAAAATTGTTCTAATATAAGGTATTATTTTTATTGTTATTGAAACTTAGACAATACTGTTTCAATTATTTATCTATAGATTTATTTTGTAAACATTTGAGGACTATGATAAGGACAGTTGTATCTATTGGCTACCAATAGCAGTAACCATGGTTTTTCGACTCAGGAAGAAAATAGAAGACATGTGGTAAATTTTGGGATCATAATCTCCATTTGCCTATGTGAAGTAAATAATCCTATCAATGGGTTAGAAATATCCTAAACCATAAACTTAAAAATAATGATATATTTCTATTTTATTGCCCTGCTGAATAACCATCACATCTCTCCAGCTGATTGTCATTTGTACAAGAATACTTTACTTAGAAGGATTTGTGTATGTATGCATGTTCATCTCTCTTCAAGGATAATTGCCTATATAGATGTTTGTTTGGTTTTCATTTTAATCATCACCCTAGGATGTATTTCTGTTGTGGGGTGACCCAGGTGGGACTCAAACCCACCCGCTAAAGACGACCACCAGACAGCCAATTGGAAAATTTAGGAAGCCTTTATTACGAACTCGAGCCCGGGCTCACGGTTCCACTGACTCAGCAGGGAAGCAGGAGAGCCCTGAACTTCTGCAGCAAGTGCCTTTTATCCTCAGTGCAGGAGGACTTGGCTAACTTTAATTGGCTAAGCATTACTCTTTATCTAAACTCTGATTAAGCAAGCAGCTTGGAATGCAGATGTCCTTCTTAGGGGTTGTTTGTCAGACCCTGTGGTTTCTCAGAGCTGGATGTGCTTTAGGCACCTGGTGTTTGTGTACTAAAATTACCAGTTCCTGGTTTTACTGCCTCCAGGCCTGAGGTCACCCTGACCTTAATTCAACTCCTTATGGGGGAACGCAGTCTGGTCCTTGCCCCTCCACATTTCCATTGATCTTTAGAGAAAGTGAAAAGGTGGGAGAGACTATGATATGAGAGAGACACATTGATTGATTGCCTTCCATAGAAGTCCCAACTGAACCTGAAACAGATGTATGTGAACCCAGGACCCTTCAGTCTGCAGGCCAAAATTCTAACCACTGAGCCAAACTGGCTAGGGCTGTTTTGTTGGTTTCTTTATTTTGGCTGACAGTAATATAGATGTCCCCATTTCTCTTACCTTTGCTCCCCTCCCACTAGTACCTGCCCCATCCCAGGCCTTCATCACATTATTGCCTGTATCCATGGGTTATGCATATATGTTCTTTGGCTAATCTCTAACCATTCTCCCAACCCCTCCCCTCTACCCTCTGTCAAGTCTGTTCCATGTATCCATCTCTGGCCTTATTTTGTTCTCTAGATTCCACTTATAAGTGAGATCATGTGATATTTATCTTTCTTTGACTGGCTTAATATGCTTAGTATAATTATCTCCAGGTACAACTATGCTGTTGCAAAGGTTAAGTGATCCTTCTTTTAATAGCTGCATAGTATTCTATAATATTCCATTGTATTAATGTACAACAGCATTTTTATCCACTCATCTACTGATATTTGGGGTATTTCCAGATTTCAGTTATTTTAAATAACACTTCTATGAATTTAAGTATGCATATGTACTTCTAAAAATTAGTCTTGATGGGATCTATTATTATAAACTGAAACAGAAATAAAGTGTTGTAATTGTGGTTCGTAGTTTAGAGAAAAAAAGCAACAAAGATCATAGGAAAGTACAGATGCTAAGAGCTAAAAACGAGATAACATAAACAATATGAAATGTAAAACAACAAAGTCAGATATGGAATTAAAATAGACATTCACAGAAAATAAGAAATAGTTTCACCACTTACCACTTCCTTTATATTTCCTAAAAACAAAAACTGCATGGGAGAACATATTTGCCAATGATATCAATAATAAGGGTTTAATCTCTAACATTTACAGGGAACTCATGCAGCTTAACAAATAAGAAAATAAACAACCCAATTAAAAAAGAGGTAATTGATCTAAATACACACTTTTTGCAAGAAGACAGAAAGAAGGCCAAGAGACAATAAAAACATGCTCAAAGTCACCAATCATCAGAAAGATGTAAATCAAAACAATGCAGTACCATCTCACACCTGTCAGAATGGCTATCATCAACAAATCAACAAATGACAAGTGTTGGCGAGGATGTGGAGAAAAAGGAACCATCATGTACCACTGATGGGAATGCAGACTGGTGCAGTCACTGTGGAGAATATGGAGTTTCCTCAAAAAACTAAAAATGGAACTGCCATTTGACCCAATGATCCCACTTCTAAGAATATATTCCAAGAAACTAGAAACATCCATCAGAAAGGATATATGCACCCCTATGTTCATAGCAGCACAACTCACTATAACTAAGATTTGGAAACAGCTTAAGTGTCTATCAGCAGATGAGTGGATTAAAAACCATGGTACATCTATACAATGGAATACTATGCTGCAGTAAAAAAGGAGTTCTTACTATTTGCAACAACATGGATAGAGATGAAGAGCATTATGCTAAGTGAAATAAGGCAGGCAGAGAAAGATAACTATCACATGATCTCACTCATTTGTGGAATATAATGAACAACATAAACTGATTAAAAAAATAGATCCAGCTGAGACAGGTTTGGCTCAGTGGATAGATTGTCAGCCTGCGAACTGAAAGGTCCCGGGTTCGATTCTGGTCAGGAGCATGTACCTTGCTTGTGGGCACATCTCCAGTGTGGGGTGTGCAGGAGGCGGCTGATCAATGTCTCTTTCTCATCAATGTCTCTGATTTTCTATCCCTCTCCCTTCCTCTCTGTGAAAAATCAATATATATAAATAGATCCAGAGAGAGAGACACATCATTCAGAACATCAAACCTCAGGGAATGTAGTAGCTTATGGGGCCAAAGGGGGGAGATCAACCAAAGGACTTATATGGGTGAATAAAGCCTAATCAATGGACACAGAAAACAGGGGGGGTGGGGGCATGAATGAGAGGTGGGGGATAATGGGGGAATAAGGACACACATGTAATACCTGAATCAATGAGGAAATTAAATAAATAAATAAATAAAATAAAAACAATATAAAAATGGATTGCCTACTAAATGAAATGTATTAAAAATAAGAATGAAGTAAATTTATGATTTTTTTATCATGCTTTTGTGATTATCTTGATACACAATCTTTTTTCTTTAGGATAGGTCATTTTTAAAAATCAGATATGGAATTAAATAAACATTCACAGTAAATAGGAAATAGTTTCACTACTCACTGCTTTCCTTTATATTTCCAAAAAAAAACCAAGACAAAACAAAACAAAACAAAAAACACAAACAAGCATTATATTAACCTAATTGAGAAACATTGTCAGGGGTAGCATGTCTTTGACACACTACTTGTGGTTTGAATAGCAAGAATACAGAATAAGAGCATCCTTCTCTTAAGCATGTTTAGAACACAAGCTTTAGCTGAAAACTATTGTCAATGAAGTTCTCTATATTTTATTAAAAAATCAAGGGCTAGAGGTAGAAATAGAAATCTATGTTTCTCTTTCCCTTAAATATAGGAGAAATTATCTATGTGAGTGAAGCATATTCATGAAACCCTTTATAACAAAATTGGTCATTGTGTGAGCATTACCAGACAGCATCAAGAAAAGAAATATGGGAATCTAGGTATGACATTGTTTTCAAGTTTTATAGTACACTGGAGGCTTGGTGCACAAAATTTGTGGACTGGGGGTTTGTTCCTCAGCCCAGCCTACACCCTCTCCAATTTGGGACCCCTCAAGGGATGTCTGACTGTGGGATTGGGCCAAAACTGGCAGTTGGACATCCCTCTCACAATCCGGGACTGCTGGATCCCAACTGCTCTCCTGCCTGCCAACTTGATTGAGGCCTAATTGCTCTCCTGATGGCTCAATTGCCACCAACTGCCCTCCCCTGGAGGCCTGGTCACTCCTAACTGCCCTCCCTTGGAGGCCTGGTCACCCCTAACTGCCCTCTCCTGCTGTCTTGGTTGCCCCTAACTATCCCCCCCTGTTGGCTTGATTGCCCACAACTATCCTCCCCTGCCAGCTATCTTGTGGTGAGGGCCTGAGGGTCAATTTACATATTACCTTTTTATTATACAGTGGTACCTCGAGATACGAGTGCCCTAACATATGAGATTTTGAGATATGAGCCTCGGAGCGAGCGATTTTTGCTTTGAAATACGAGCAACATTTGCGATAGGAGTAATCGCGAGGATCAGCCAGCTGCACACAACCCACCAGTTTACCACGACTCGAGCATCTCATAGTTTCCCACACCTCAAGGTTACGGAATGAATTAAACTTGTATCTCGAGGTTCCACTGTATAGGATATTTCAAAGTAAACTTGGTGATAATAGGCTCATTTCACAGAGTAGAAACTCAAATTTAGAAATGTACAGTGGTTAATATAATAAATTATCAAACTTTGTGCTGGAAAATAAGTACATGTAGTTGAATCTGTGAAATGTGCTTTGTCTTCAGGGGCATAAAGTCAAGCGGAGAAGACAGACCACACACACACACAAGTATTTCCAACATAGGCATATGGGCAGGATGCTGAAAGCATGTGGAGGTAAGATAAGTCAAACTGAGTAGCAAGTCTAGGAAATGTTCTCCATAGGAAGGATTACTTCTGAGATGAGTTTTGAAATCAGATGAAGAGTTTTCCAGATGAAGAAGTGTCATTTCTTGCAGCATAGAGACATGTAATGGGTTTAGAGAACTACAAATTGGAGACCTTGGACAAAATAAAACAAAACAAAAAGTTAGACAAGAGTAAAGAATGAGTCTTCATTAACAGAACATATTTATTCACATCTCCACGTTAAGAATTTCCTAAATCACCCTAACTGCTTTAGCTCAGTGGATAGAGCATCGGCCTGCAGACTCAAGGGTCCCAGGTTCAATTCTGGTCAAGGGCATGTACTTTGGTTGTGGGCATACCCCTAGTAGGGAGTGTGCCCGAGGCAATTGATTGATGTTTCTCTCTCATTGATGTTTCTAACTCTCTATCCCTCTCCCTTACAATCTGTAAAAAATCAATAAAATATATTAAAAAAATAATTTCCTCAAATATATTTATGCTTTTGGATATTAAAGATAGAGCAAGTCTTTCTTTCCAGAGACATTCCCGTAAAGTAAAGACAAAGACATCTCCCCACCCTCCATGGAGAAAATTTTATTTCATTCCTGAGTAGAAACATAATAGCTTCTCCAGAGTGGATTCCTTCATTGTGATATAGACACAGTTTGGGTATAACATCTACCAAGACCTGCCTCCACATACATCACCCCAATAAGACTTGAGGAGAAAGGAGAATTTAATTGAACAAAAAGCTCTTGCTGCCTCCTGTTCCATGACTATGAACCTTGACCAAATTCACAGCAGCACACCATCGCCTTGGCAGCCTCATAGTAGAAGTGTGGTAAGCCCAATTAGCAGTTACTGCCATGCTGCTGCTCGGAAGCTACTTGGCCTTTGTGCAGTGGGTAAGGGTCAGGAATGAGGCTGGTAAGAAAGGCTGGATGAAAAGATTACTAGAATGTTAAACCAAACTTGAACACATCTCTTAAAAGCCAAATCAAACTCTGCTGCCATCCACAAATGAATCTAGTTAGATAGAATGCTCTATTTAGATAAAGGGCCTCATTTACTTTAGAAGGTTATTAGCAAAAATGTGGAATTTCATACTATTTTTATATTTAAGTAACATACATGACTACTTGGATTTGCCTTTTAAAGGGCTAATATTCTCATATCTTTAAAATCAACTTGACTTTTATGATAACATTACTGTACAAACAAGTGGAACACAGATTTTGAGAGCTTTTCAAAATGTGCTCCCTGGAGTTTAGGAAAGAACAAGCTAATGCTCTGGTTTATACTGTATGAATAAATCAATTCCACAGTATGGGAATTTTACCACATAATGTGCCTATTCTAAAATTTGATGTTGAATATCTTGATTGCTTTAAATTGTATTCAAGAAAATAAAAATTTTTATATGAAACACATAAAATATATTGGCAATTCCATTTTAGTGAATAAGAGTTGTAATGTGAGGTTATGATTATCAGGCTTTTATTACGTTTCATTTAATTTGTTCTAAGGTGACTGATGTCTGTGCCAAACTGGAAGTTGCATAAACTTAGGTTTGTCAACATGTTTTATTTTATAACATTATTTTGAATATATGCTGGCTATAATGTTATTTGTGCAATTTTGGTAAAATTATTACTTAATCTTTATTTTATGGATGTGTTGATAACAGTATATTACAAAATCCATACATTTAGATGTTCATGATTATTCATTTTTCTCACTATTTAAAATTTAGGACTTCATATTTACCATAGACTTTTTAAAAATATATTTTATTGATTTTTTACAGAGAGGAAGGGAGAGGGATAGAGAGCTAGAAACATCTTTGAGAGAAAGACATCAATCACCTGCCTCCCACACATCCCCACTGGGGATATGCCTGCAACCAAGGTACATGCCCCTGACTGAAATTGAACCTGGAACCCCTTAGTCTGCAGACCGATGCTCTATCCACTGAGCCAAACTGGTTTTGGCTAAATTTCTTACTTGCAATAGTCATCTTGGGGGAAAATATCCAATATAGTGCAAGGAGTGACACTATATCAGCTCACTACATTCATTGAGCTTATAGAAGATACTGGGAAACACAGATTTAAAAGGAATTTCCTAAGTTTTTCCATACAGTGTACTTTGTCACTATATAAGCTGATGTTTTGTACCCTAAATGAGCAAGAACTCTCAGAATTACCATATATCTAGCTAGATATTTGATTATTCTAAATATAGATTTAAGTCTAAAACAGTATAAAAAATATTATAACTATCTCAAAACCACCAATGGTAAAGTTTATACTCTTATGGTATAATAATTAAGAGTTGAAGGAGATTTCAGAGATTATCAACATGACCCTTTTCTATTGGTGATAAGGAAGCTGAACCCAAAAAAGGTAGTCATCCAAACTAGATCAGCAGTTCATTGATAAGAAATAGTTTTTAAAAATTCCAGGGCTCACAAATGTTAACTTTGCCACATCTTTTTGCAGGAGAGCACACGATCCCCTCCTATCTTCTCATAACCAATTGCTCCTGCTAAGATCTTTCATTGCCTTAGATTTGACTGAGCGCAGTGTTCATGATATAATGACCATAGTCAAAGGAATAGCAACATCTTACCCTTCTATTCACTCTGGATGGAAGGTCCGTGAGGAGAGTAACTCACAGAATAGTAAGCAGATGAGATGGGAAGACAACTTTATTACTTTTACGAACAAAGGATATCCTGATGCAGGGCTCTCTTACAAATAAGATGAAAGCATCTAAGTTCTTAGCCATAAGTGGAACCTACCACTATTCCTGATATAAATATTGGGTGTGCTGCATATTAGAAAAACCTGAAAAAATATAGTTATTGAAAGATTAAAGTTTTTGTGTGGGCAGGCTAAATAGTAAATTCAGATGGTGAATAAAGAAAAAAATGAATTTATTTGAAGAGAAGAAGATGGGGGATGGGGATATCCAAAGGGAAGGGCTACAAAGCACAGAGCCAGAAAATTGGTTCAATGATAGTAGACTCAAGAACTGGAGTCTCTCCTTATATACAGCCAGTGGCAGGAAGCTTTTGTCTTCAGTGGGTTTTAGGCACTTGGTTGATGGGCTTGGACAGTGGGGTGGGATTAACAACAATGCAGATGTTCAATCCAGTGCTTCTTGGCAGTCCTATTTCCTTATATGGTTTGATTCCTAATATCTGGCATTTCCTGTCTTTGTTCTCCCATGGTGGGCAACTTACAAAATGGCCATTAAGAATTATATTGCCTTGCTGAGACAGGTTTGGCTCAGTGGATAGAGCATTGGCTTGTGGACTGAAAGGTCCCTGGTTCAATTCCGGTTGAGGGCATGTACCTTGCTTGCGGGCACATCTCCACTGTGGGGTATGCAGGAGGCAGCTGTTCGATGTCTCTCTCTCATCGATGTTTCTGACTTTCTATCTCTCTCCCTTCCTCTCTGTAAAAAATCAATAAAATATATTTTTAAAAAAAGAATTATGTTGCCTTGTAAATCCTAGTATTTATGTGAGCCTACTGGAGTATTGCAGGAAGAGAGGGATGAAGTGGTGAGAAAGAGAAGAGAACAGAAGGTAGTTAATACTACTTACTTGTATAGTTTACTGGATGATAACCTTAGGGCTAAGTGTTTTATAGATATATTCTCCTTTAATAATTACAACACTCAATAAGGTACAGGCTATATTTTGTAGTTTATAGATGATAAATGTGAGATAGAGATTAAGTTTTCTTTCAAAATTCACATAGAAAAGAAAGTTAAATTCACAAATGCACTGTTCTTTTTTTTTTTAAATTGATTTTTTTACAGAAAGAAAGGGAGAGGGACAGAGAGCTAGAAATATCAATGAGAGAGAGACATCAATCAGCTGCCGCCTGCATGCCCCACACTGGAGATGTGCCCACAACCAAGGTACATGCCCTTGACTGGAATCGAACCTGGGACCTTTCTGTCCTCAAGCCAAAGCTCTATCCACTGAGCCAAACCGGTTTTGGCAAATCCACTGTTCTTAATGACTACATTAAATTGCCTATATACATGCTTGAATGTATCTATATTTGCATGTGTGTATATAGATAAAATTCATATATATATGAATATATATATATATTGAATATATATATATATGTGTGTGTATATATATATATATATACATATATATATATACACACACACACATACACACATACAGAGAGAGAGAGAGAGAGAGAGAGAGAGAGAGAGAGAGAGAGAGAGAGAGAATTGAAACATAATTAGAAATAGATTGGATAATTAGCATGCTTCCAAGGTATAGCATAAGAAATTAATCCATCTGCCTATATTGAGGAAAAGAGGAAAAGACAGATCATATTTTAAATATTAATTGACCATTACCACTAGTAAACATGGCCCAAACAATGTCTGGAACTCTGATTAAGCATCTCGTATTCTCTCTTAGAGAGAAGCACCCCAAGTGATATATAAATAATTTGATGAAACAGGGATACCATTGTGTAGTAGAAAGAAATCTATTTTTGAGGATTGTAGTTGTGGGTTTGAATCTAGTCCTGTGAGCTAAGAACATGTGTGGAGGTTTGGTGAGCTCCCCTTTGCTTATCTATACAAAGTTCTATTTAAAGAAATAAAATCCTACTTTACTCTCATGTACTCTTTAGTGATGTACAGATTTTACACTTGCCATCCACTACTATGACTATCACCACTAACCACTACAATGAAATTGTTCTTGTGAATTTTTTTTTTTTTTTACTGCATTTCACAGTTTCCTGCTTCTTACTATCTTCAAGTTTATGTATTCAATTACTTGCTAGTAAACCACAAATGTTCGTCAGGTATCTCAATTTGAGAAGACTAACGAGAAAATAATCTTCTTTCCTCTCCAACACTGTTCTTTCCTTTGCTACCTGTTTGAAAAACATTACTTTTATTCTAATGAACAATCCAGAAATCTGAGTTTTTCTACCCCCTTTTCTTTCTTAGACACACATAGGCATCTTTCATTGTTAATTTTCTTCTATTTCCTACTTTGCTGTCAACATCATTTTTCTCCTGTATTGATGTAAATCTGTAGGTTAAAAACAGATTTTCCTATCCTGATAGTGATCCTCACTTCTCTAATCCAGCTCTAAGTCTGCTGACAAAATGATGCTTATAAATGAAAAATCATGTTATTGCAGGGCTTAAAACCCTTCAACGATTTATCAGAGATTTCCAGATAAACCTCCATCAAGGTTTCTCAACTTTGACATCATTGACATTTTGAGCCAGATAATTCTTTATTGTGACTTGGAGAGGGAGAGATGTTTTGTGCATTGTAGGAAGTATAGCAACATTTCTGGCCTTCATGCCAATTGTACCCCCTGGTCATTGAAATAACATAAAAATGTTTTGGTATTGCCACATGTTTCCTCGGGACAAAATCTTCACTGTTGAGACCCTCTGGAATACTTGATCTGGCTACCTCACTTCCATGTCTCTGCAACAATATCATATGTTATACCTTTTCCCAACAAGAGCCTTTCATTCCAGTTATCCCAACTAGTTCCACTTTACTAATTGTCTTGCTTCTCCATGCCCCCAAACTTTCCCATGACTTTGCTCAAAATGATATTTTAGCTCCTAATGTCCTTTCCTTCATCTAGTTGACTCCTATTTATCAAGTTAAAAACTCAGCTCAGGCAGTGGTTTTATAAACCTGTCCTCTTGTTGATCTGGATAAATTTTGAAAATATCTTTCAAAGTACTTAAGCTACATTATATTTTTAATAAAACTTCATTAATCTCTATCATACTATAAATTCTGGCAATAAGTATCATGTCTTATTTGGTTTGCATTCTTAATGCCTTGCCACAGGTGGCAGCCTTGATAGATGTTCATCTTTACAAAAGAATATTCACCTCATAATAATCAGGGAAATCACTTCTATAAAACACCACAGTAGTCATTGGGTTAATGTTAATTGACTTTTTATACATTTCCTAAGCCTTCTAATAGAATTATTTATGCTAAGTTAAAAAAAAAGTTTTTTTTGAGTTTTTCAGATTTTGACATTTTGGATAAGCTGGTATAGACTTATAGCTTACTTTTTAGCCACACATACATCAGTCAAATGTGATTGGTCTTTTCATAGTCATCTGCTCAAATTTGCAGCTTTCCAACTTCAATCTTTCATGTTCTCTCCTTTGTAGCCCTCTGACCTCTCCATTTGATGTAAATTTTTCTAAACCATAGAGACCATCATAATCACAATTCCTCAATGAAGGCCTCTCCTACCCTGGAGCTCATGTCACTATTTCCCTAACAGAAAACCATGCCTATTGGGCCTTTAAACACAAGAGTCTAAACAAATTTAATTCATTTCCCTCATTTATCTAAATGAAGGGGAAGATACTATAAGGAAGACAAAGATTTATTAGAGACAACCTGAAAATGCAAGTAAGGAAAAAAAAAAAAAAACAGCAAACACAATTATTCTGTCTAGTAAAGTCTGTGACCATTTGCAGTGACTTTATTTCTCAAGATATAAACTTTGCATAATTGTACAATTTGGGTAATCATGTAAAAATGATTTCCAGAAAAATGATTAAAATTCAGATTAACCCTTACCCAGTGGTGTGGCTTCATGGTTGAACATTGATTTATGAACCAGGAGGTCATGGTTCAATTCCTGGTCAGGGCACAAGGCCAGTTTGCTGGCTCAGTCCCTAGTGTGGGGTGTGCAGAAGGCAGCCGATTGATGATTTACTCCCCATTGATATTTCTATCTCTCTGTCCCTCACCCTTCTTCTCTGAAATCAATGTAAAAAATCAATTTAAAAAAACCTTAAAAAAATTCAGATTAACCCTTACAAAGAAATTGAATAAACAGAAGTGATCTTTCTTTCCTACAGCCCTTTAAGAATGTTTTCTAAATGTATCTGCACGAAGTCTCTTTCTATTAGGTCTTCTTGTTAAATAGAATTTGAAAACCTACTCATCAGATTGTGGTGTTAGCCCCAAATTGGCAACAAGGACATTGCCGCTGTAACCTCATTTGCAAAAGAAAAAGATCATTAATATTCTACCTTTGAACTTGAAGGTATGATTGGTATTTCTTTAAAAAAATATACTTTGTATGTCTCTGTGTGGTTACAAATATTCTATCTACAAGAAAGTCTCTTTATAACTCAATTTTCTATTCCCTATGTTGAATGAAAGTTTCTGTCCTTATAATAGATTGCTCACTGGTAAGGGAATAAAAGCAACGCCATCCTGAATAAAAGATTTTGCTTTGGATCTGTACGTATGAAATATTTAAATGAAAGGAAACACATTGTTATTTTGTGTTTGCCATGGCTTTTGGATTATCAATAAGTACTTAATAATTTCTTTCTGTATAAGGAAACCGGTATCTGAGCTCCTGTGCTCTTGATTGTCGACATAATCTTTCTTTGTTACTTTAGACTTTTAAATGTAGGAAAATAAAAGTGTCCTCAAAATCAACCTTCATGCTTTTGTACTGAATCAGTAACTTGATAACATTTATTAGAAATATGGGACAATAGAAAATCCACAGAGCCTTTGTTAAGATTAAATTAGAAGCACAAATAATACCACAATGAAACATATTTTTCCTCACATTCTCTTAATCTGAAGTAAATGTGTCTTCATTTTCAGATACCTGGTAAAATTTATTTTAATAGTTGATATATCAAGGGGAATAGAGAGGAGACAGATGATAGTATTTAGGGGAGTCAAGAATCTAAAATAACGTGACAGAAGCAGAAACAAAAATTATTTCTCATAAGCACAACAAAGTTGTGAAGAAATCCAGTAAGTATTTGCAGGGGCACATTGCAAATCCACTGGAAAGATTCTTCCTCTTCTCTCTCTCTCTCTCTCTCTCTCTCTCTCTCTCTCTCTCTCTCTCTCTCTCTCTCTCTGTAATGCAGTATATATAAAGGCAGGAACATTTATTTTACATGTTTATTTTATGATTAAGATAACTCAGTTGCTGTTTTGCTTGCTTGTGTTACGGTTTGGGGGAGATTATGCTTTTTCTTTGTTTGTTCCTTTACACTGCCATAATATTTATTTTTTCCCTTTCATCTGGGCTCTGGGTTTGGAGAAAGGTTGAGGAAAAGTTATGTAATGCTCCACTGGACCAGAAAATTAGTGACGAGTGAGCCTCCCAGAGGTCTACAGGTTCAGCCACGTTGGGGTTAATGTCCAGGAGCCTAGATGTTTATTGAAACTGGCAGAGCCTCCTGGGTCCACAAACATGATCTGTGAATTTTGTGATGCAATGCATTCTGACAAGGTGTTCAGGATGCCTTCTATCCAGAGGGAATGGGACACTTTGAGAAGTGCTATTATGCCTTGGGTTAAAATGTAGTAGTTTAGGGAACATAAAAATGAAGGAAGATGAAAAAAAATTAAACCTCTTACATCTCAAGAGTTTGAGTTTAAATTTAAGGATGCTTGTATTTTTCTTTAAAATAGCATGTTCATTGTAAACTGAAAGTATTTCATTGGGTGTTTAAAACCAAAGATTTATATTATACATGGCTTTTGTACGATGAGAAATAGAGTATGCTAGGAGATTTGTCCCAGAGCTCCTATGACTAGTATTTTTTTTTTTCTTTCTTTGAGGAGTGAGATTAAAGGCATTTTGGAACTATATGGAGTATTGAATTTTAAGGTAGCAAAACTAACCATAGGCAAGAGAACACATCAGAGTTGTTATCTGTATCAAGGGCTCATGTTTTGTGTTAGATAGTCTCTCTCAGGAAGGAATGGCTGAGCCAACGGAGGTGTGGTGGTAGCACTAGGAACAGCAGCAGAACAGCTCACACAGCACTACACATTTTATAAACATTATTTAATCTTTATAACTTACTGAGCAAGATATTACTGTGTTGTTGTTAAAAGTAGTAAATAGGCATAAAATTTCTCAAGTCAAAATAACTTAACAGAGCTTGAATTTTAAAGTAGAATGTTGAAACAACAAAATTCTTGTTTTATCACATACACTATTTTGCAACTTACTAACTTGGGGGAAGAGGTACCCTAGCTTTAGAATTTCTGGTATTAATTTATTTCAATGTTTCTCCATATCGATAGTTGTGGCTCTAGAAATAATGGCATAAGAAGGAATAGATGTATAATTGTGATCTGGAGGAGAGATTGCACATATATTCATGTCTTTGGTTAAAACACTTAGTTTTCACCCCTCCCTTAATTCTCCTCTATGAGATAATATTTAGGGTATTGGGGAAATATACCTTCTTTCAATACAGTCTCAAACTAGAGATGTATATTCTTAATTGTGTAAGTGATGATCGGGCTCATTCAAGAATCACCTTTTCCAGCTGCCTCTTCCTAGATTTCAGAAGGAGAATGAGGTAATTTCCTCTTTGCCCTCAGGTTTTCCCCTTAATGACCTGTATACATGGCCAGGGATTGATGAAATCTGGAGCTCAGGCTCTGATGTCTCTCTCTTTTCTATTCCCCAAAATATCTGTGTACTGGATAAATAGAGATGATCTTTTGTTTCTCTTTATTAAACATTTATGTGATATGGAAGCACACCTCTAGGTTAGTAATTACTGTATTACACTGTGCTAAAAAAATGCTGTATTAGAAAAAATATTTTCTCTTGCCCATTCAGAACCCTATTGTTCTGCTTAAAGAGAAATTTATCTGATTGATAAAATCCAGGACTAAAGCTAAAACATAGGAAACTGTCCTAGCCAGTTTGGCTCAGTGGAAAGAGTGTTAGCCTCTTAATCTGAGTTCAATTCTGGTCAAGGGCACATACCTTCGTTTCATGGCCCTCCCCAGCCAGGCCCTCATAGAGGCTCATGTGGGAGGCAACTAGTTGCTGTGTTTTTCTCACATTGGCATTTCTTTCAGTCTTTCCCACTCTCTTCCACTCTCTCTCTAAAATAAATAAATAAATAATAATAATAATGCAAAAAATGTCTTCAGGTGAGTATTAAAAAGAAAGAGTAAAAGAACAACAGCAACAACAACAAACAACAAAACAAAACACAAAAAGATAAAGGTTCTAGGATATAAGGCTTAAGGCTAAATATTCACTGATTTAATATTTCTAACATTCATATCCATTTAAAAAATTTCCAGGCATTAATGATCAATGTGATTACTGCAGAAGGGGGTGTTGCCTCTGGTAGGCCCATGAAATGGGACGATATTGAGAGGAGTGAGGTAATTATTTATAAGACTAGTAATAAGAAGAACATATTACTAGGACTAGTTGGGTGGTTTTGAGCAAGTCACCTAATGTTTACTTATATTGTTTCTAATAATATATGCTAAAATAGCTGCTTTTCCTACCATATCCTATCTAATAAAAGAGTAATATGCAGATTGACCATCACTCCAACACACAAGATGGCTGCCCCCATGTGAACACAAGATGGCCACCACAAGATGGCCAGCAGGGAAGGACAGTTGGGGGCCATCAAGCCTGCAGGGGAGGGAAGTTGAGGGTAACATGCTGACAGGGGAACAGTTAGGCATCAATCAGGCTGGCAGGGGAGTGATTAGGAGTTGAAGTGGTTAGGGGCAATCAGGAAGGCAGGCAGGTGAGGAGTTGGGAGCCAGCAGTCTTGGAATGTGAGAGGGAAGTCTGACTGCCTGTTTATGTCAATCTGGTGGGCAGTTGGATATATATCAAGGGGTCCCAGATTGGAGAGGGTGCAGGCTGGGCTGAAGGTCAACACCCACCCCCACCCCCTGCTATGCAAGAATTTCATGCACTGGGCTTTTAGTCCTATATAATAAAAGGCTAATATGAAAATCAACCAAACAGTGGCATGACTGGTCTCTGTGATCTGCCCGCCAGGGAGCAGATGCTCAACGCAGGAGCTGCCTCCTGATGGTCAGTGCACTCCCACAGGGGAGCATCACTCAGCCAGAAGCCCTGAGCCTGGCTCACATCTGTTGAGCACAGTGACAGTGGCAGAGTCTCTCCCACCTCCATGGCAGTGCTAAGGCTCTTTGATTGCTGACTTAGGCCCTCTCCCCATAGGAGAGACTATCCCCCAACAGTTCCCAGACTGTGAGAGGGTACAGCCCAGGCTTATTCCCCAAGGACACCTGGACTGTGAGAGGGTGCAGGCCAGACTTATCCCCCAAGGGCTCCTGGACTGTGAGAGGGTGCAGGCCAGGCTGTGGGACTCCCCAAGTGCATGGATTTTGTGCACTGGGCCTCTAGGGAATAAATAATGGAGGTGAGATTGCTTTCTCAACCACAAATTTTAAAATATAATATTTTAACATTCACTTTCACATTCTCTTAGACCTAAAAGAATAATAGAAAAAAGTTACCCTTCATTCATCTACATCTCCAGAACATACAAAAATGGAAAAATCAGGATTTTTTTAACTTTTATGTTAAAAAATTTGTTTTTGTTTTTGATACATTTTATGGTAATTCAAATTCAACAGAGAAATTCTGGTGTGTGTAGAAAGAAAGATCTAAGTAAAATATTTGCTTAGATAACCTTACAGCCTTGAAAAGATAATCATCATAGTTTTTTTTTATTTTTATATAAAATAACATTTATTTCATGATTTATTTATCCACACTATCTTCCAGATATATGAAAGCCTTTTCCACAACCATATATAGTGTACCTTATCTTTGCTATTGTAGCAAAAAGGTTTACAGGAAAACAAAGTCATACAATTTTTTCTCTGAAGGAAATTTTAATCTCAGAGACACGATGCAAGCCAACATTGTTTGATATAGAGAAAACATTTATAAGAACATCTATTATGGAAAATAAATTGTCATTTAAACCACAGGAAGTCATTTTATAGTACATTCTAGTTCATATCAGTTATTTTGTACCAAGTGTTCATCATTCTCTTGCTGATGGAAACCAAATTTTCTTTGGAAAATCACTTCTCTATTATTATTACATTATGTTGGGTCCTTTAAGAAACTGACACCACAACAATATTAAACATGCAAGAGATTTATTGGGGGAGGGTGCAAGAAGGAACAAGGGGAACTTTCAGACTGACATCAGTTGTGATTCTCGTGCTAAGAGTGAAAGAGAAAGGAACAGGGCAGAAGAGTTTCAGACTGCAACATTTTTCCAAGGAAGGTTCAGCTAAGCCAATGGGGGATCCTTGAGTCAATGTCATCCATTGAATGAGTAGCCTATGAGTGGGCTGCCCTAGTTTCCTCCTCCTCATTGTGTTCAGTAACTCTCTGGGGTCAGCACACAGAACGTGGCCGCAGCTCAGTTGCACTGATAGACCCACAGGGTAGCTAGCACCTGGGATTGCCAGTCCACTACGTGTCCCTCACTGAGAGGTCTGACTGGTGCAGTAATGACTGTCACTGCTTTTGGTGGGTTTCACTTCACATCTGGTTTCAGGGTGGACATGTGGATGAAGTCTGGTCAATTAGAACACTGTGTTTTCAACAGCCAGAGCTATTGGTTCAGAGATGAGCAAATGAGCTGCTTACAATCAGTAAGAAACAATAAACTGTTTTGGGGATTGTTCGAAGTGAAGCTGGTATTAATCTTTTGAGACCATCTAAACTTTTCACTGTTATGATATCCTTTATGGAGATATTAGTCATTGAAGCAGTACAGCAAAAATCAAAGCTTTGGAATGGAGAAAAGCCCAGTATACGACATGGTTTCACCCTTTGAATAAAGCTGTGCCTGATTTCTTGACTTCTAATTCTATGAGCAAATGAATTTCTTTTTAATTTATCCAATACTGATTGATATAGCTAAGGTCGCTGAAATGGTTGGTAACTAGATGAGGACTGATTCCACAAAGGCTTAAACTACAAGTGAAGTACACGACATTGGTAACTGCCTTATGTCCTTAAAAACAATGCCTGTCACTGAATATTGTTATACTCTATAGGTAATGAAGCTGTGTTTAATGAATTGACAAAGTTTGTAACAAAGAACAAATTTCTAGGAAAAGAAAGAAGGGACTCTACAACAAAAAGCATTTTCTTATGTCTCACACACACAGAGAAAATAAATTAATTTAGGTAGAGTATTCTTAAACTCAATTTTCTATGTCCTTTCAACCATGCATTGCACAAGGCCATTGTTACTCCTTCTCTGTGTGAGACAAAAAAACTGTCATGTCATTCAATTAGAACATTTACTAATAAACAATCCAGGGGAAGGTATCATTGGAGATAGGTATGTTTTTCTTTGATTCTGTTTGAAGCAGCAGTTCCTGTTAATAACTGTCAAGAGCCTGAGGAAGAGCATCACAGCTTCATCAGTTATGAGGAAAGTTCTGGATGGCGGGTTACTTGCTGGCACCTCTCCTCAGAGGAGATGTTAAAACCAGCACCAGCCCTGGCCAGGTGACTCAGCCGGTTGGAGCATTGCCCATACACTGAAAGGTTGAGGGTCAATTTCTGGTCAGGGCACATAACAGTGTTGCAGGTTCCATGTAAGATTTGGACACATATGGGAGGGAATTGATCTCTTTATCTCTCTCTCTCTCTCTCCTTGCCCTTTCCTCTGGCTCTAAAAATAAAAATAAAAAACAAAACAAACAAACAAGCAAAAAAAGCAGAAACTGGTTTGGCTCAGTGGATAGAGCATCTGCCTGCGGACTAAAAGGTCCCAAGTTAGATTCCGGTCAAGGGCATATACCTTGGTTGTGGGCATATCCCCAGTAGGGGGCGTGTTTCTCTCTCATGGATGTTTCTAACTCTTTATCCCTCTCCCTTTGTCTTTGTAAAAAATAAATTAAATATATTAAAAATAAAAAACAAGCAAACAGAAAACACTGCCAACAGCCCCGGCCAGGGCAGATCCTTGCTGCAGGTTTCTGCTGGGCAGATGCTCCCCGGACTGTTACAGGCACTGGCTCCAGGGAACAGCAGAGCCCAGGGAGATAGGAGTGTCCACCCACAGAAGATAGTATCACTGCTTTTATTTTTTATTTTTCAAATTATACGAGAAAGATTATTTAGAAAGTTTCAAAGGCAGTAGAAGTGAGCCAGCTAGACTGTGAAGGCTCAGGAAACAAGTTTCAGAAGCAAAAAAAGGGCCCTTGGAGCTTAGGAGAGGGAACGACAGAAAAAAGTAAAGCACCTTGTGGAAAAAAGATGGGGACAGGCATGCTACCAAGAGCGGGAGCCAGAATCAGCGCTTGTACATCACAAGTATTTTTGTACCCCACAAGGTTGAGTGAGAATGAGGAATTAAAAGCTTTAATCCCAAACATTTCTCAACTATTTTGTGTCATCTGAAATAATTTGTAATCATAGACTTCAATTTTCTTTTATTTATTTTTTATATAGTTACAAAGAAAAGTGATTCTAAGAGGAAATTTAATTGTAAGACTAATCACAATGAACCCAAAAAGTTTGCATAATTACCAAATTTCATTAGAATCAATTGACAGGTCCTAAAATGGCTACTTGGGGTTGCCACACTTCCTTTGCTAAGTAAATGGTTATGAAGTCCCATGATGGATTGTGCAAAATTATGCTGAAGAAACTGGTCATTCAAAGTGGGGTCCATAGTCTAGCAGCATTGGCATCAGCTGAGAACCTATTGATAGAGCAGAATTTCAGGCCCCATCCCAGACCTACTGGATCAGAATCAGTATTTTCACGAGGTCCCCTGTAATCTGTTGGCTGATTAAAATTTGAGAAGCACTGCTTTAGATCAGAATATTGTAGGTTTAGGAGGTATTATTTTATATTAGGATGTTTTCTAATTTACACCAGGGTGAGCAAAAGAAGGTTTACAATTGTAATACAAATTAGTAATACAATAACTAATCCTATATAATAAAGAGGTAATATGCAATTACCCTCATGTCATAATGCTCTCACAAGATGGCTACCCTGCCCAGCTCCTCCCCCAGGCACACCCCTGATCAGCCTCTCCCACCCCAATTGAGGGTAGAGTGGCTAGCTAATCCCTGCTAGACCTTCCCAAGGCCCCTTATCCAGGCCAGCTATGCCCCCACACTTTCCCTGGGCTGGGGGTGCCCCAGGCAGGCTGCAGGCACAGCATTCGTCAGAGGCAAAAGTCCGGGCTGTCCCTGGTCTAGCGAGTCCAGAAAGCCTCAGTAGTGACCAAAGACCAAGACTGAGTGGAAAGGTCCCTGCCAGCACTTATGGATCAAAGTGCCAGGAGGAGGTGCAGCATCTTGAACCTGCAACCCTGGCATCTGCACACCAAGCCTTGGGGCACCCCACACCAGTGGCACCTGTGGGTGAAAGGGGGAGAGCGGAGAGCTCGAGTGTGGAGCTGGGAGGGGCCTAGAGTCTTCGGGAGCAGCCTGTCGGCAAGGTTGCCATGACCCATGGGCTTGGGCTTGGTCAAAGCCCCTAGTCAGCTCTGCCGCTTGTCTTCCAGGTGCGGCTAGCCCTGAGCCGGCTGGCGTTGCACTCAGAGAAGCAGCTGACAGTGGGTTCCATTAGATAAGAAAAATCAGAGCCCATAGTCAATATCCTCCCAGCCCCTTTCTAAGCCCTCCCCTGAGGAGGGCTGGGGCTGGGGGTATGGAAAACCGCTGCTGCTTTGCATATTATAATGAAAAGATTACTGCTAGGTAGAGAGGAGAGCTGATTATTTTCCAGCAACATCTAGCATGTTCCTTGCCCCAGCCCTGAACCCTGACAGCACCTAGCAAAGGTGTGTCTGCACAGCCATGTTGGCCTAGCTCCTGGAATGAGCAAGTTTGAGCTGCATTGATTAAAAAATAAAAGTAAAGATTGAAAAGCACCTCTTTGTACTCAAATGGCACTATAAAATGCAGATCACAGCATCTGATTTTGTCTTCTGTGTTGATTTGAGGCAGAGTGCAAATAGGTTCATTAGAAATACAGAAAACAAACAAACAACAACAACAAAAAAAAAGGAAAGGGAGAGGATTCTGCAGTCCACAGCATTGAAAGTTGTGTTGTTGTTGTTATTTTTCCTTTTGTTCTTCACGTCAGTATTTGCCATTTAAACCACTTTATGGCGTTAGATAATGAGCTAATGCTTCCTCTATTAGGGAAAGCAGCGGTGCCTTTCATATGAGTCACATACATTTAATCCATTCAAGTGGAGTATACTGAGTGGAGAGAATGGTATGTGTCACCATATAAAGAAATTGGCATTATGATGCTATCTGGCTGAAGATCTTATTTATTTTGCAATTTAGAGAACATAGACAAATCAGGCATTAAAAATGAATGTGCATGCTTAAGTGTATGACTTTATTTTAATCTGTAATGACCAAACAACTGGCCATCAGGAGATGCATTGATGGGTCCTGCAGCATGGCGAGTCTGGGGTCTCCTGGCAGCAGGACTGGGTGAGGCTGTGTGGTGGGGGCTACAGCTGGGAGATATGAGGCTGTGCCACTCAGCCCCAGCGCCAAGATGGGCTGGCTGGGCTTGATGGAGGTGGGGCCGGCTGGACATTTCTATTACACAGAAAGGGCAAATAGCAATATTAAAATATTTCCTCTAATTAAATCCCTTTTAATGTGCACAAGTTTTGTGCACTGGGCTACTAGTAAATAATAATATGAAAATATACTGTGTTTTGTATAAACTCACAACTGTAAACCTACTTTTGCTCACCCTGTATTTTAACAGCCTTTGCATTCTGTCTTCTTTTCTCTTACCCTGCAAGACAGATTTGACTCATGTACTACATGTTGCTATATAAAATTGAAACAAGGAAAGCACAGCAGGTTCCAATTTGATCTGCAGTGACAGATTGTGTGTGGATCAAGAAGACTACATTTGACAACTGTTCTATATACCTGAGAATGCATACAACAGTTTGGCTAAACTCCAGAGTCAATGTTGGTTAATGTTAATTGATAAAAATTCTCTTCCTTTTCAAGGTCAAATTAATTTGTAAGAATTTTATTTTGCTTACTGAGCAGCTTCTATGAGGAATCTAAGCTTAACATTACAGCTGTGCCTGCATTTTCTCACCTAAATATATAAACCTTCCCTTAACTTCAGTGTATCTGATACATTGTATGAAGACACTAAAAAAAAAAAAAAAAAAGAATTCACTCAAAATTTCAGTTTATTTGGATTTGCTTCACATGACCTTAGAAAATCTAGAATTACAGGTGGTAGTAGAAAAATCCCCTCACGGTACTAAACAGAGTAGGGAAAAAAAAACTACCTTTTATAGACTACATAATATACCTGCTTTGACAACATCAATGCTTGAAGAATAAAAATATTTTAGGGCCTAAGCTGGTTTGGCTCAGTGGATAGAACGTCGGCCTGTAGACTGAGGGGTCCCAGGTTCAATTCCGGTCAAGGGCAAGTACATTGGTTTTGGGCACATCCCCAGTAGGGGGCATGCAAGAGGTGGCTGATCGATGTCTCTCTCTCATCAATGTCTCTAACTTTCTATCCCTCTCCCTTCCTCTCTGTGAAAAATCAATAAAATATATTAAAATAAAAAAATAAAAATATTTTAGGACACATTCATAAAAAACAACAAAAAATAGGCTTTTAGCCTCAAAATAACCATATTTGTATTATAATATAATATAATATAAGCTATATATATATATATATAAAAGCCTAAGCAACCATTATGACCAGTTGACAAATGACTGGTTGACTAGCGGCTATGATGTGCACTGACTACCAGGGGACAGATGCTCAATGCAAGAACTGCCCCCTAGTGGTCAGTGTGTTCCATAGCCAACCTTCCAAAGCCAGCAGCCAGCAAATTTCCCATGGTTCCTCCCCTGCCATCTGGCCCCTATCAGCCCCGATCAGACATGACTGGGACTGGGCAAGATGACCCCGGTCGGCCCCAATTGCCTGGCAGGCTGAGGAACCAGCCCAGTGGGCTTCTAATATAATATAATTGATATAATTGTTATAATTGACAATAATATATAATATAATATAATATAATATAACATAATATAATATAATATACATATATTTTGCTTTATTCAGGTACACAATATTACCCTCAGAAGTTAGAATTAAGAATGTTCTTTTGAAATAATACTTGTCAACATTATTTGATCATTGGAAAGGCCTAAAGCAACTTCTGATCTCTTTAGATGGGCACCCTAGTCATGTTAGGCAGAAGGAAAACTATAAGAGCTTAATTTTCTAGAACTGTTTTACACTATAACAAAGCTATTGTGATATTGGGACTTAATAAATACAAGTTTATCAGAGTGACACAGGTTTAAAATAAATGGGCACCTTTTCCAATTACAGTATAAAAACTCTGAAAGTAGGGGTTTTTATGAGCATATTTTTAAATGAAGCATTTGTAAAATAAGCCAACTAATCTCAACAAATAAAAATGGGGATTTAACAGTTGATTTGGTTTGTTTGGAAACTATGGGTTCATCTCTCAAAGGAGCTCTTGATTATTTGAACTAACCTTTGAAGTAACATTTCTATTTCTATATGCAGACTTCTCCTCAGACATTCCATGTTGTTCTTCCTCCAAGCCTTTATTATGAGGTCCATTCCCTGAAAGCTGGGTGACATAGCCCATGTCTGCACCTTTGGTAAGAGCCACATAAGAGAGAATAACAACTTCTGAGATATCTTCAAAGTATTGAAAAGTTTCAAAGAATTCTTCGTCACATCATTGGCATCTTTACAACACATCCTATTTTTCTAAAAAGTTGCCCATACTTGAATAGTTATTTTATTTATTTATTTATTGAATAACAAAGGTGGAAATTTATTGAAGAACAAGTATAGACTCCCATGTGGGAAAGGAGAAATAATCTCACAGCACAGACTCCCATGTAGGATGGGAAAAGAGTCCCACTGAGTTCCTTTTTTTCATGGTTTATAAAGGCTGCAGTTTTTGTGCCTTGATATTCCCTCTGACTGGCCACTATTTCCCTTTGATTTGGTCACTATAGCAGTTCCTAAGCCCAAAGGTCAAACCCCACTTGGGACATGTGATGCCCCCCCTTATTTTGTAAATATATCCCTTTGGCTACTCCCAGTTATCTTATGGAAATATAATGCTGCCTCTCCCTTATCTTATGGAAATGTAACTT
Source organism: Lasiurus borealis (assembly GCA_004026805.1). NCBI lineage: Eukaryota > Metazoa > Chordata > Mammalia > Chiroptera > Vespertilionidae > Lasiurus > Lasiurus borealis. The sequence continues at coordinate 816 of PVJN01028838.1, read as the reverse complement.
CTGCTAGCTCCCTAAACCCTGTCTTATGGAAATATAACCTTTTGCAACTCTGTAGGCTGTGCTTTTTCCATGGACCCCCTTAATTTCTATTTTTTTTTCTAAACCTTCCTATTTCCCCCTAAGACTTTCTATTTCAATCCCTGCTCTGATTAGGAAACCCCAACTGCCATTGGGGACAAGGTACACCAGGTCTTTCTGGATATTTTCTGCTGGCAAATGGGTTGTAGTTTGGGGGCTGCAGGCAGAATCCTATCAGAAGTGGGAGGTCTAAGGGTCTGTAGAAGACGGATAAAGCAGCCTCCATTTGGGTTCGATGCAGAGGTCCATTTGTAGTTTTAAGGCTTCTAAAGGGGAGGATAGGAAACATACCAAAGGTTAAACAGGCAATGGTTAAAGATGAGTAATAAAAACAGCATGAACAAAGGTCTGAGAAGGGGAGTAATAATAAATTTGATCTCTTTATGAAAACCATCCACAAATCATATATATAAAAGTGATTTATTTTCATTCCATTCTACTAACCTAGTTCTTATCTCTAACCCTTATATTTCTTAATGTTTTGCACAAATTTGCATTCATAAAACATTTTTAACTTCATTGAGAATAAGCAATATAATTTATTAATCTTGATAGTCATATAATACCGAGTAAAGTACTTCATATGTAGATGAGCTAATTAATGCCTATCAAATTAATGTTTTAATAATAGAATGAATGAATCCAGTTGATGAATATAAATGTTATTTAGAAAACTTTAACTTTAGCTTGGGAAATAACAGAAAGTAGATATTGGTTTGTTTTTGTTTTTGTTTTTGT
>PVJN01028837.1:0-26889 GCA_004026805.1 Lasiurus borealis | reverse complement strand
ACCATTTCCTTAGTTATGGACGGCTTCTGAGGAAGGAAAATATATCATTAAAGCTTGACCTCTTAGACAGTATTGTGTCCTTGGCAAAGTGCAGAAGAGCACTCCCATTATTTCCCCCCATACCCCTTTCATGTCCCGCCCCCAATATCCCCACTTTTAACTCCACCCATCATCCCTTCCTTCTGCATTACTTCATCCTATCCTACTTGCCTGGCAGGCTGGGCAGTTCCCTATACCTTGTTGCTATGGTGACGATTTAATAGTAACTTCTGGTTGTGCTGAGTAATGTGTTACAGAAAGCCCTTCCCAACTCCCAAGAACCCAGGTATTTTCTAACTAGAGAAAGAATGTGGCGCCGAAACCGGTTTGGCTCAATGGATAGAGGATCAGCCTGTGGACTGGGGGGTTCCAGGTTTGATTCCAGTCAAGGGCATGTATCTTGGTTTTAGGCATATCACCAATGGGGGGTGTGCAGGAGGCAGCTGATGTCTCTCTCATTTATGTTTCTAGCTCTCTATCCCTCTCCCTTCCTCTCTGTAAAAAAAAAAAAAATCAATAAAATATATTTTGTTTTAAAAAAAGAAAGAATGTGGCTTAAACAGCCCTAACTGGTTTGGCTCAGTGGATAGAGCATAAGCTGCAAACTCAAGGGTCCCGGATTCGATTCCAGTCAAGGCATGTACTTTGTTTGTGGGCTCATCACCAGTGGAAAGTGTGCAGGAGGCAGCTGATTGATGTTTCTTTCTCATCAATGTTTCTAACTCTCTCCCTTCCTCTCTGTAAAAAAGCAACAAAATATATATATATATATATATATATATTAAAAAAATGTGTCTTAAACAGACCCTCTGGCCAGAAAGAAAGAATAAATAGGTTCTCTTGGGCATATGGTAATTTTGAGAGCATGATATGAAGTTTATTAAATACAACCTCAGAGAATTTATTACATAATTAGTATATAGAATCTACAAATAATTCCATCCCTACTTCTCTCACTCTCTATAATTTTTTTTTTAATATATTTTATTGATTTTTTTTTCAGAGAGGAAGGGAGATGGATAGAGAGCCAGAAACATCAATGAGAAACACTGATCAGCTGCCTCCTGCACACCTCCCACTGGGGATGTGCCCACAACCAAGATATATGTCCTTCACCAGAATCAAACCTGGAACCCTTCAGTTTGCAGGCTGATGCTCTACCCACTGAGCCAAACTGGTTTTGGCTCTATAATGTTTTTAATAGGTTTTTGTTGATTTCAGAGAGAAGGCAGAGGATAAAAACATCAATGATGCCGAAACCGGTTTGGCTCAGTGGATAGGGCATCGGACTGCAGACTGAGGGGTCCTAGATTCGATTCTGGCCAAGGGCATGTACCTTGGTTGCAGGCACATCCCAGTTGGGGGTGTGCAAGAGGCAGCTGATCGATGTCTCCTTTTCATCAATGTTTCTGACTTTCTATCCCTCTCTCTTCCTCTCTGTAAAAATATCAATAAAATATATATTTTTAAAAATCAATGATGAGAATCACTGATTGGGTGCCTCCTGCATGCCTCCTACTGGAGATTGAACCTACAACCTGGGCATGTGCCCTGACCAGGAATCAAACCATGACCTCATGGTTCATGTGTTGATGCTCAACCACTGAGTCACACCAGCCAAGCAGCAATAAAAATCTTGTTTTAACAAAGCAAATAACTCAATCATAAAATACACAAAAATGAAAACATGGGTTCAAGATTAGACATAGGGAAAAATAACAAAACAGTAAATATAAATATAAGAGCACATTTTTTATGATCCTGGAACAGGTAGTGCATGAAAACAACTCATAGCCTTAAAATGAAAAGTTGGATAGATTTAATTAAAAATAAAACAGAAACACCTTCCACAAGGTAAGAGACACTATTAATATAGTTAAAAGGTAAATTGTAGGAAAATATTTATAACATACTAGAAGCCCCGTGCATGAAATCGTGCATGGGGGCAGAGGGTCCCAGAGCCCAGCCTGCACTCTCTTACAAACTGGGATCACTGGCTTCTAATTGCTCATCTGCCTGCCTGCCTGCCTGCCTGCCTGCCTGATTACCCCTAACTACCTCTGTCTTGGCCCCATTGTGGCTGCGTCTGGAAGGACATCCAGAATGACATCTGGAAAGTTGTCTGGCTGTCTGGTCTAATTAGCATATTACCATTTTATTATTAAATAATAAAATATATAGATAATATATATCATTGTCTTATAAATATGCAAAAATTTAAATAAGCAAATTAAAAGAAAACAACCAATTATAACATACCAGAGGCCCAATACACAAAATTCCTGCACAAGGAGGTGGGAAGGCATGAACCTCAACCTGGCCTGCACCCTCTCGCAATCTGGGATCTCAAGGGTAGGGTCCCTAGGCCTGGCCTATTGGGGCTTTTCTTTTCCCAGCTGCCAGCAGCTGGCCCCACCCCTGCTGTTGCCACTGCCCATACTTGCCATCTGTATAGCACTGCCCCCTACCCTCCCACCACCGGTCGCCTCCCTCTGCAGGCAACAGGTGTGGGTGTGATTGCTTGGCTGGCCTGAACCTCCCTCTGTGGGGTGATAGCTGGTTGGCCATGCACACCTGCCACAGCATCGTGGGGCAGTGGCCTGGGCCTCTTCTATGGGGCAATCGATCTTGGGATCCCCAGATAAGATTGCCTGCAGAGGGAGGTCCCGCCAACCCGCCAACCTGCCGCAGTGCCACCAGCTGGGAGGCCCCCAAATTGCTCTCCCTTGCAGACCGGTCATCCCCAATTGCCTTCCCCTGCAGGCCTGGTCACTCCTAACTGCCCTCCCTTGCTGGCCTGGTTGCCCCCAACTGCCCTCCCTTGATGGCCTGGTCACCCCCAACTGCCCTACCCTGCCAGCCCAGTCATCCCTAACTGCCCCCCACTGCAGGCCTGGTCGCACTCAACTGCCCTGACCCTGCTGGCAGGGTCGCCCCTAATTGCCTCTGCCTCAGCCCCCACCACCATGGCTTTGTCCAGAAGGACATCCAGATGTATGTCCGGAAGACGTCTGGTCTAATTAGCATATTATCCTTTTATTAGTATAGAAGGTATACAACATAAACATGTACCAGATTGATCAGAGAGATTTAATTGAGATATTTTTCATAGTATCAAAGATTTTAAAATTTTATCATTACCACTGTTAACAATGTAAACAGGTATCTCACAGCACAAGCTTTTTGATTTTTGCAGAGGGCCATTTGGCAACCAAATCCAATAGGTGTCCCTTGTCTAATCATGAAAGTAAGGGAAAGACTGGTCACAGCTTGGGTGATTCTCTCTAGATCTTTGCTCATTTATTACTGTCACTACCTAGATGATCAATCTCCAAACTTCATATCAGCTATGTCAAAGTCATGCAGTATTTTTATTCTCCAGTGTCCAAAGAAGTCATACTAAATAACCCATCGGATAAGTCAATTCCTTAAATCATGGGGGTAGGGAAGGATTTTAGAACTAAAACTTACTCGGGGTTTTCACTAAAAAATAAGATACTCACTTATATTTAACTGTTAATGTAGTGATAGCCCTTGCTCATATTTATGAAAATATTGCAGACATACTAAATATCTCCTCTTTGGATTCTCCACCCACCTTGTTGATCAATATAAAGGAATGGAGATGTTTAATGCCATGACTTGTCTTTGTTAATGTTTGCTTGAAGACTGATAAACAACTACTGTATAACAGTAGTTTTATGAATCTTGTTCAAATGAATGTTTATTACCCAAGATTAAGCATCTCATGAAGAAGCTTATGGGGTTTGTGTGTGTGTGTGTGTGTGTGTATTTTACTACTTAGAATTTATCACCTAGTTGGCAGAAAACTAAAAACTCAACTAAGTGACTGATATAATAGACAATGTACCTGCTAACAGTCCTCAATTTCTGCCCTATTAATTTATTTACTTATTTAATATATATATTTTATTTCAGAAAGGAAGGGAGTGGGGGAGAGAGATAGAAACATCAATAATGAGAGAGAATCATTGATTGGCTCACTGTTACACACCCCTTACTAGGGATAGAGCCCAAAACCCAGCCATGTGCCCTTGACCAGAATGGAACCCAGGAATCTTCAGTCCATAGGCCGATGCTCTATCCACTGAGCCAAAAAGGGCTGCTGCCCTTTTAAAATTGACTTTACACTGTTTTGTGTTGTAATACCACAGACTGTCTCAAATACTTTTGGAGAAATAAGGCAGGTGGTTAAGTTTTATTAAAAATTCTAAAATAAATGTTTCCCTAGCCTCCTTTGAACACCAGATACCACGTAATAGCATCAACTTTCAAGGATGTTATCAGCTCCTTACACCAGTAACTCTACCTCGGGGCTTGACTTTACCACCTTTTCTTACTTGAAGGGGCCCTAAGTCCAGTAGGACCTGGACTGAAGGCCTACTGAGGAGCTCAGTAATCACTGAGAGCCGTTAAGTAGCCACTGCTAGCTACTCTTTCTCCTTTAGGTGAGAGACAGGGAAAGAAGATGGCTTCAACTATAATGATAGCAGTCCATCCTCAACAAAGGTGATAGGCACCATGTCTGAATGTGGAAAATAGGATACCTTATTTCCACTTTGGAATCATTTTGTATAGTGAGGACTCAGTGTTTATTTGAAAGGTTTTGAAAATTCTCATGGTAGGGGAAAGCAATTTAAGATAATAAATAAGCATTAGACTCAAACAAATCCATTCCACAAATCCATCGAAAGCTGGCTATATTTACCATGGTGTATATATGGTACCAAGATTAAAATAAAATATTTTAGTCCCATTAAGAACATAATTACCTTTAAGTCGTTAAGTGAATTGTGTTGTTCATAATTTTTCTTTTTTCTCTTAATATATTGATCAATGGACTCCATTTCCTTAAAATGGGCCTCATGAAGCTTCTTAAAGTCTAGAACATTCCACAAAATATGAAAATTAATAACAAAATCCATTTATTTACCTTCCCTTTGTTTTCCTATAAACACTTATTCTCCATCTGTATTCATAACATTCAGTGTCAATATCATCTTTGCCAAAACTTTAATCTTGAAACATTTAGAACATTTAGCTTTTGGAAACTCAGGGGCAAAGCATATCTATCTTAAAAACAATTCAATATTCACCATCTCTCCATTGTGCAACTGCTAACTGACATCTTGATTTTGTCTAGGGATAAGAAAAGAATAACATATTTGTCTTCTCCTCTCACCAATTAATCAAATGGCCTTATTTTAATCATAAATTTGATATTTTAAAATGCTTAGAAAGCTCTATGCCAAGCATTGGCACCCTTTTTCTGTAAAGGGCACACAGTAGGCTTTGTGACCACAAATGGTATGGTTTATCTCATTTACTTCTTTTTTTCATAAAAACCATTCTTAGCTCAAAAACTATAAGAGAGACCAAGGTGAGCAGTAGTTTGCTGACTTCTCCTCTGTACTATTCTAACTAAGTATATTCGAAATATATATTCTGAGTAAGAAATAGGGAAGAAGAATTACATGTCCCAAAATGGAGCCCCTTAGACCAGCGGTCACCAACCGGTGGTCTGTGAGGTCTGAAAGGTTGGCAACCACTGCCTTAGACTTTTTTTTAAATTTATTTATTTTTTAATTTTAATTTATTACAAAGTATTATACCAAGTACTTTACTGACATGCATTCTCTGATATTTAGTGAATACCTGCTACATGTTAGTTACTGTGCTAAGTAATCAGAAGTAAAAAATAGGCTCAATTAATCTATATATCAACCTGATGAAATAGGCAGTATAACCAATCCAGTGTTCAACTGAAGAAGTCGTTTACTGAGGATAAGTAAGCTGCCCAAATTCTCCCAGCTAGAAAATGGGATGCCAGCCCCAGTTCCAGTATCCCAGCTTTTAGCTGTGACAGTCAGTACACTAACTCTCCAACATCAACCGGCAAAACTTACTTGGAGTAGTGATTGCAATTCTTTTATTTTTTCCAGATTTGGAAAACCCATCTGTGTAGACAGACTTCTTTCTTTCTGAAGGTACCTTTGAATCTTCATTACCTGAATACAAAGATACAGAATAAATGAAAAGATTTCAATAAATTTTGCCTTTTAGAAATGTCATAAGCATATTCATGTGATAGGCTCTGCCAAGATGATGGGAGAAATGGCACACAAGGAGCACAAAGACTTTTAGCATCACTAAAATGTAGCTCATATGCCTGAAGTAGGCAAAAATTTTGCTTCCTATATAGAAGTTATATCAAAAATTTAAAAACACCTTTTCATAATTTTTGCTATAAACATGTTTTTATAACTAAAATGATAAAAAGCACATAACCCCACCAGCATAAGACACATCATTAGCATTCTGGTATGTTTCTTCAGGTCCTTTGCTTCTGTACAGGAACATCTCAGAGATACTGAGGGTTCTGTTCCAGACCACTGCAATAAAACAAGCAGTAATTTTTTGCCTTGAATTTGTAAAAAAAAAAAAAAAAAAAAAAAAAAAGCAACATCTGTAGAAGCAATAAAGAAAGGTATGCCGCCGAGACTGGTTTGGCTCAGTGGATAGAGCGTCGGCCTGCGGACTGAGAGGTCCTAGGTTCGATTCCGGTTGGGGGCATGTACCTTGCTTGCGGGCACATCTCCACTGTGGGGCATGCAGGGGGTGGCTGATTGATGTCTCTCTCTCATCGATGTTTCTGACTTTCTATCTCCCTCCCTTCCTCTCTGTAAAAAATCAATAAAATATATTTTAAAAAATAAATAAATAAATAAAAGGTTCCAAAAGTGTTAATGCATGGAATAATCATACATATTATATATATATAAAAAAGAAAGGTATGCCTATACTTTTTGTTTTTGTTCTTTAAACCCAGTTGAAATCATATGTATACAAGGTCTACTATTTTCAACACTATTTTCAACATTTTCCACTTTCTGATATCTTTTTCAACTCAAGGTAATCTACTAAAAATATGTAAGAGGATTTTCAAGTAATACTACTTATAAAGTCATCATCTTTAAGGTTCCCTAATGTATCCAAGCATATCAACATGAGAATTATGGGGGTGCCAGAAGAAGAGAGAGAGCAAGATACTGAAAACCTATTTGAAGAAATAATGACTGAAAACTTCCCCTACCTGATGAAAGAAATGGACCTATAAGTCCAGAAAGTGCAGAGAACCCCAAACAAAAGGAATCCAAAGAGGACCACTCCAAGACACTGCATAATTAAAATGCCAAGGGCTAAAGAGAGAATCTTGAAAGCAGCAAGAGAAAAACAATTACCTATAATGAAGCATACGCCTATCAGCTGATTTTTCAACAGGAACTATGCAGGCCAGAAGGAAGTGGCAGGAAATATTCAAAGTGATGAATAACAAGAACCTACAGCCAAGGGTGTTCTACCCAGCAAAGCTATCATTAAGAATTGAAGGTCAGATAAAGAGCTTCACAGAAAAGAAACACACACTGAAGTATTTAAGGCAGTGGTTCCCATGTTTTTTTTGGCCATGTTCCACCTAAGCATCTCTAAAATACTGATGACCACCTCCCCATGACATATAATTCTTATTATTTAAAAAGTGAACTTCTATTCATATGAAGGAAGCCTAAAAGACCATTATCTTGGTCTAAACAGCTTCCAAAGAACATGGCATCCAAGTAAGAAAGAAATAAAAGAATAAAAGAACAGTTGAAGTACTGAGGAAGAAATCACTAAGAAATTGTTTTAAAAAAATAATATGAAGTAATATGAAAAAAATAGCAAATAAAGTTTCAAAACATATAATAAACTGAAATGCATAAATATGTCAAAATATGTATTTATACTTGTGGCCTGGTGCACGAAATCTGTGCACATTAAAAGGGAATTGATTAGCCAAAACCGGTTTGGCTCAGTGGATAGAGCGTTAGCCTGCGGACTGAAAGGTCCCAGGTTTGATTCCGGTCAAGGGCATGTATCCTGGTTTTGGGCATGTCTCCAGTAGGAGGCGGCTGATCGATGTCTCTCTCTCATCGATGTTTCTAACTGTCTATCCCTCTCTCTTCCTCTCTGTAAGAAAGCAATAAAATATATTTTTTAAAAAAGGGAATTGATTACAGCAAATATTTTAATATTGCTATTTGACCTTTATAATAGAAGTGTACAGCCGGTCCCACCCCCATCAAGCCCCACAGGGTGGGGGAAGCAGCCTCATGTCCTGGCACCAAGGTGGGGGATAAGGCCTCGGGTCCCTGGGCCCCAGCGATGGGGCAGAGAGTGTGGTCTCAGTGGGGCACAGCCTCAGGTACCCCAGCCTCAGTGTCAAGGCAGGGGGTACAGGCTCAGGTTCCTGGCCCCAGTGCCACACAACCTCAGGTCCCTGCCGAGCAGTTGTTACGGGGTCACGGCATGATGACTATTTGCATATTAGCTCTTTATTATATAAGATACTGTATATGAGGCCTGAGAACCATAAGAAATGCAAAAAATTCATTAGTAACTCATTCTTCAATCGCCCCCCTTAGAAATCTTAAAAATCAAATCGTCTTCCCCTTGCCGCCCCTGCCCGTGCGCCCCACTTTGGGAACCAATGATTTAGGATAAAGGAGCACAAACCTGCAACTTCCTCTCAAACAGTTCAGGAAAAAACTGCATTATCACACATATATGTATTCATAAATATAAACAGAGCGGAAATAATGTAATAAAGTGTTAACATTTGGGAAATCTAGGTGAGAAAGCCATAGGAATTCGTGGTATTATTCTTACAACTTTAAGTCTGAAATTTTGTAAAAATAAAAAGTTTAAAAAAAAATTCTCTCACCAGAAATTAACTATATGATCCAATTTTTCTCCTTCAAACAACTTGTGTTGCATTACTCAAACCTGACTTAATGGGTCCACACTGTTTTTCTATGGCACTGAAACTTAGTCTTAAGCTCTATCTTCTGGAAAAAGTAATTGGTGAAATAGCAGACATTTGTAATTCTACCCCCACTTCTGGCTCTTTGTCATACTTCCCAACAACTTCCTCTAAATCATGGTTTTAAAATGGGTATTTGAACCTAAACCAGTTTGGCTCAGTGGATAGAGCATCTGCCTGTGGACTGAAAAATACTGGGTCCTATTCTGGTCAAGGGCATGTACCTTAGTTGCGGGCACATCCCCAGTAGGGGGCGTGCAGGAGGCAGCTGATTGATGTCTCTCTCTCATCAATGTTTCTAACTCTCTGTCCCTCTCCCTTTCTCTGTAAGAAATCAATAAAATATATTTTTTAAAAAATGGATATGTGAGGCATATGCATAAAGAGACAAAGGAGCTCTAGTGGATTTTGCTCAGTGGTTAGAGCCTTGGCCAATCGTTTAAAGGGTTGAGGGTTTGATTCCAGTCAAGGACACATACCTCTATTACAGACTTGATCCCTGGCCCCTAGCTGGGGTGCATGTGGGAGGCAAACAATTGATATGCCTCACTCACATTTATGTTTCTCTCTCTCTCACCCTCCCCTTTCATTTTCTTTCTCTAAAAGAAACGAAAAATATCCTTAGATCAGGATTATAAAAAACAAACAAATACACACACACACAGGGGAAGTGTCAAACCTGGGGTGCTTATTGAAAACTACAGACACCCAGACTCATCTTAAACCTACTGAATCAGAATCTCGACCTCCTGAAACTATATTTAGTAAGAAATGAAAAATTATGGGGGAAATGTGAAGGGTCAGCATTAGAAATTCTGCATATCACTGCTTGTTGGACACTGAACCAGGCAGATTGGCTGGGGTGAAACAAAAACTCTGTTGCAATTGGCAGGCTTGAGGAAGGAAATTAGAAGCAGAAGTCCTGTTAGGTATACAGGAATTGAAGCTTACTGATCTTACTGAAACAAACTTTTAGTTGAGAAGTTTAGAGAAGAGGTTTTAAGAAGTTAGAATCTAAGAAGAATATACAAACACTAGGGGCCCAGTGCATGAATTCATGCACCTTGAAAGGAACTGTGGGCTGTGAGGCTAGGGTAGCTATAGGGGCGATTCTCAGCCCATTCTCCATCCCTGCATCCAACCCTCCTGCCATGGTCCCCAGTCGCATCTGCAGGCAGCCCCATCCCAGCCAGCTGCCATGCCCATGCATGGCACACTTCACCCACTGAAGCACGAAGTCATTGGGCTGGCAGAAGCAGCAGGCACAAGTAGCAGCTGCTGTCCCAATTGCCCCTCAAGAGTAAGAGAAGGTGGAGAAGCCTTCAGGGGTGACTGGCGCCAGCAGCCACTGCTCGTATCTGCTGATGGCACCGAGTGATCAGGGCTGGTACCAGATGCTGGAACCTGGCATGAGTAGCAGCTCTGGTGCTGGCAGCAGTTGTGATTGGGGCCGGTGCTAGCGGCAGGTGGGAGCACCAGGCAGGACCACAGCACATGGGAGCAAACAATTTTCCGTAACCACCAGAGGCTCACCCCGATGATAGCAACTGGCACCATGCCTTGGTGTGGCACCCCAGCTCACCTGTTCTACCATCCTGCCATTGCCAGTGCCCACCATGTTCCATGCACGCCCCCTGATGGTCAGTGCATGTCATAGCAACCTATTGTTTGGTTGAACTGCTGTTTGGTTTATTTGCATATTAAGGTTTTATATATATATAGATCATCATTAAAAAAAGGCCACACCACTGGGAAGGTATTTTGCAGCTCCCTTTTAATTATCCTGATTGAATAAGCAAACAGGTCTTTGCCCCAGTCTTGGGGAGTAAGCCAGAAAGAACTAATGGACAAAATGCAGGCTCTTGTCATCACTAAGTAGAGATCAATTCCCTAAACTTTGGAGCTACTACTCTTATTCTGGTTTCTCAAATTAATAAAGATGATCTGATGTCCTACTATATTTGGTTCAAAATTTTACTTTAATTGTCAAACCCTTATAAGTGCTATAAAATGGTGTTATGGGTTGAACTGTATCTCCCCCAAAAGATATGCTAGGGTCTTATCCTCCAGTAACTGTGATATAACCTTATTTGTAAACTAGAGGCTCGATGCACAAAATTTGTGCAAAAGTAGGCCTTCCTTCCTCTGGCTGCTAGTGTTGGCTTCCCTCCAGCATATGGGATCTGGGCTTCGCTCGCAGCCCTGGCTTCATCTGGAAGATCGTCAGGAAGGATGTCCAGTCTAATTAGCATATTACACTTTTATTACTATAGATAGATTTTTGGTAGATGTCATCAAATCAAGATGCAGGCATTAGGATGAAAACCCTAATCCAACAGAACCAGGGTCCTTTTTTAAATCCTCCCCTGAGGATATTTTCCCCAATGATTTTCAGAGAGAGTGGAAGGGAGGGAGAGAGACAGAGAGAAACATTGATATGCCTCCTACACATGCCGCAACCAGGGCCGGGGATTGAACCTGCAACAGAAGTACGTGTCCTTGACCAGAATCGAACACGGGACTCTCCCAGTCTATGGGTTGATGTTCTATCCACTGACGCAAACTGGCTAGGGCAAGACAGAGAGAATGCCATAAAACAGACTAATGTAGCTGCAAGCCAAGAAACACAGGATCAATTACCACCACTAAAAATTAGACTAGGCCAGCCCGGATTCTATCCAGGGTCTAGACTATAGAAAGAGAATGGCCCTACTGACCATTCAGACTTCTAGCCTCCAGAACTGTAAGAGAATAAATGTGTTATTTTAAGCCACCCAATTTGAAGCACTTCATTACAGCAATCATAGGAATCTAAGGCGCATGCTGCCCTAGCAATTCTGGATTTTTTTAGTTACTTGGCATACCATTTATTCCACTATTTCCCGAGGACCCTGCATTCTCATTTGCTTGTCTCTCTGTAGATGGAACTTCTGCAACAGGTCTGAGAGCCTGTTTTTCCTGTTTTTCTTGATTCTGGAACTCAGTGGGATCACTTGTTTTTATCTCTGAATGATCCTGCTACAAATTGAAAAAGGAAATAAATGGTTTAAATAATAAATAAGTCATCATGCTAAAAGGATACATACATCTTAAAAGAAAAATATTTTTGTAAATATATATGGTGATGGATATGAACTAGAATTAGGATGTTCATTTCCCAATATATATAAAAATCGATCGAATCATTCAATTGTACACCTGAACCTAAGTAACCATATATGCCAATGATATCTCAATTTAAAGATATGCCATTAAAAAAATTAAAAATATTGCTTATAGTCAGATATTTAAAAAAAAGAAGCAATCACTACCTTCAAAAGATGAGTGAGTACCAAGCCCTTGCCAGTTTGGCTCAGTAGATAAGAGTGTCAGCCTGTAGACTGAAGAGTCCCAGGTTCAATTACTGTTAAGGACATGTACCATGGTTGCAGGCTCCTCCCCAGCCTAGACCCTAGTCAGGGCACGTGCAGGAGGCAACCAATCCATGTGTTTCTCTCTGTCTTTTCCCCTCTCTTCCACTATCTCTAAAAATCAAAAAAGAAAAAAAGAAAGAAAGATGAGTACCAAGCTGAGAGGTGAAAGGTGTTAAAAAAAAGTAGAATAAGATTTCGAGTAGCAGGTTTGGTTCTCTGCCCCATCAAGTGTCACTAGAGTGTAAATCTGGGACTAGGCAATACTAGGGACCATTGAAAGGAAAATGGCAAGATTTACTCTTTCAGGAATGAGAAACTAACACTAAGAGACCCTGACAGGCTAACAAATAAGGGACTGTACAAAGCTAGCAAATTAATACTAGGACTAAGCCTTGAAAAATTATGTTTGAATGAATATAATCAGAGTCCTCTCAAAGCAAGTGAGGGACGCCCCTGCAAACCCCTGACCTTGCTACTATAAGACTAAGAATAGTGTGTCCACCAGGTCTAAGACAGACTAAGAAAGAGGGTGAAAAATCATATTTAATGTTGGTTTCTTTCCTTATTATTTACTACACCTCACTTAAGAAACGCTTAATGTAGGTTTGTATTTCTTCAACAAGTATTTACTCCCTGTTCAGACTTAACAAGTGCTTCCTGAGTGCAAGCACCTGGGACAAGGTGATGAGCAGCCTAGACTTGGGGCTATGTATTCCTGGAGTTTACAACACAGTGTTTACCACTACCGATAGCATAAGAGAATTAATAAAAAATTCCCTAAGAATATGCCAATTTTGGCACAGGTGGTGGCTTATTTTTAGTTTGCACACCTCCATTTACCTGGAAGTCAGGATTGCTATGGACAGTCCTGCGCCTTCTCCTTTTCTTGGTGACATGGCCAGCTGGTTCCCACTCAGCTTGTTTCTGACTATTGTTCTGCATCTCGGTCTCATCACAAGAGGATGCAGAAGTTTGACTTTCATCCTGAAAAGAGAGATATTAATTTACCATGTCCTATGTATAGAGGCATGCTACTCAGAAAGAATGAGCATTTAAACTGAATAAAAAATATATTATGTCCAACCAGCGTGGCTCATTGGCTGAGCGTCGACCTGGGAACCAGGAGGTCACAGGACACATCCCTGTGTTGCAAGCTCGATCCCCAGTAGGTAGCATGCAGGAGGCAGCCAATCAATGATTCTCTCTAGTCAATGATGTTTCTATCTCTCTCTCCCTCTCCCTTCTTCTCTGAAATAAATAAAAATATATTATTAAAAATATGTATAATGGATGTCTGGCATTCTGTTAAAAAAAAAAGTGCATGAATTTAGAGAATATATGCTATGTACCAGACAGTACCCTATAACTAATAATAATTATAACTAATTTCACAATTTATTGGACTGTTTACCCAGATTATCTCATTTAATTCTCAAAGCTGATGAGATAGGTAATGATATTATCCACATTTCACAGACGGGGAAATGGGGACTTAGAGAGCCCAAAGCAGCTTGTCAAAGGTGAAAATAAGGAGTAAAGTAAGAACAGCACTTCACTATCATAAGCTAAAAGTAAAGAACTACACTGTCAAAACAGTATAGCCGAAACTGGTTTGGCTCAGTGGATAGAGCGTTGGCCTGCGGACTGAAAGATCCCAGATTCAATTGCGGTCAAGGGCATGTACCTTGGTTGTGGGCACATCCCAGTAGGGGGCGTGCAGGAGGCGGCTGATCCATGTCTCTCTCTCATAAATGTTTCTAACTCTATCCCTCTCCTTTCCTCTCTGCAAAAAATCAATAAAATATATTTTAAAAAAAACAGTACAGTACAGGTTATCAGAACATCTCAAACAGACTTGTTTATATACTAAATCATTGTGTGAAAATGGTTACACTTCATATTTGTCGGAGAAGGTTGGATTCATTATTCAACATGATGCTGAGAAAATTGTTTTTAATATTTTTTTGGAGGGGAGGGACAATGAACCTCGATCATTCTCTCATACCAAAATAAAATCTGAATGTATTAAAGACTTAAATGTAAAAGATCAAAATATAAAAGCACTAGAAAATAATCACGTGAGGGGAGGCTTTTTTACCTGTAGACTATAAAGGAAAGGTTTGATTTGTTTTTGCTGCTTTTCTAATTTTTGTATTCATAAGTTCTAATTTTTTAAAATAAATTAATTACAAACATGTACATATGGCTAAAAACAATACTAAAGAGATTATAATGAAAAGCAGTTGGTTTTCTGTCTACCTTTCCTATTTCTCAAGCTTAATTTCAGGTGGTTACTAATATATCACCAGTGATTGCTGGTGAGATATTCACTTATATTTTCTTTTCTTTTTCACTTACATTTTTCTTTTTAATTATATATTTTATTGATTTTTACAGAGAGGAAGGGAGAGGGATAGAGAGTTAGAAACATCAATGAGAGAGAGACATTGATCAGCTGCCTCCTGCTGGGGATGTGCCCGCAACCTGTATCAAACCCGGGACCTTTCAGTCCGCAGGCCGAAGCTCTGTCCACTGAGCAACACCAGCTCCGGCATCACTTACATTTTTAATAGCTATATTTAGTGCCTATATGTGCTACAATTTATCTCATTTGTATCACTCACCTCCCCATGTTCTTCCTAACAGAATCATACCACTTTAATCATTCAATTAGATAGCTTTGCATCTTTAAATATGCTAAAGACCTTATCTCTTATTCCACAACTATATACATCTAGCTTGTAAACTGCAGATATTAGGATCCTTACACTTCCCTTCACTTCTCAATTTCTATCATCTATTCTCTTTAAGCATCCAAGATGATAACATTTACAGCCTATTAGCAAAGCTTAACTAAATCATGTGCCTTTTCTATGTAGCTTGATTCTAAGTTATTGATAAATAAGTTATTGCAAGGCTTTTTAAAACAAAAATTTTTGTTTTCTGTATCATCTTTGTTTCATTTAGAGTAATTTTTTTAAATTGATTTGAGAGAGAAACATCAGTTTGTTCCACTTATTGATTCATCGGTTCATTTTTTTTCTTTTCTTTTTCGTTTTTATTGTGTTACATGTATACATATCTACCCATTGCCCCCCCCCCCTTCAGTCATACCCCAACCCCCCAGGGTCTGTGTTCATTGGTTATGCTTATATGCATGCATACAAGTCCTTTGGTTGATTTCTTATCTACCCCACCTCTCCTTACACTTCCTTCTGTAATTTGACAGTCTGTTTGATGCTTTACTGCTTCTGTGTCTATCCTTTTGTTCATTGGTTTATAATGTTCTTTATTATCCACAAATGAGTGAGATCATGTGGTGTTTCTCCTTCATTGACTGGCTTATTTCACTTAGCATAAGGCTCTCCAGTTCCATCCAGGTTGCTGCAAATGGTAAGAATTCCTTCTTTTTAATGGCAGCATAGAATTCCATTGTGTAGATGTACCATGATTTTCTTTTTTTTTAATATATTTTTTTATTGATTTCAGAAAGGAAGGAAGAGGGGGACAGAGATAGAAACAGAAACATCAATGATGAGAGAGAATCACTGAGTAGGGATCGAGCTGGAAACACGGGGATGTGTCCTGACCAGAAATCAACCTGTGACCTTCTGGTTCACAGATTGATGTGCAACCAATGAGCAACCCCAGCTGGGCTATTGGTTGATTCTTGTATGTGCCTTGACTGGAGGATGAAATCCACAACTTGGTGTTTGGGGATGATGCTCTAACCAACGGAGCCACCCAGCCAGAGCCTAGGGTCATTTTTTTCTTTTCCTTAAACTCTTTGACTATAGGCTTTCCTTAAATGTCTTTTGTTCTTATTTTAGAGCAAAAACCTCATTAGGAGTTTGAATGTGCATGCATGTTATCTGGTGGATTCTGATCTAGTAGGTTCCTTAGGAGGGGATCCTTGATTGCCAGCCCTTTGCTTGATAACCATCTACTCTCCTTACAGAGAAACCTCCTAATATTTTAGCCAGAAGCAGATACTTAGTACTCTGCACATGGAAGTAGGGGATAGACTGCTTTGTAGCCTGACTTTTCAGTCTATTTCACTATAATACCTGGACCCCATCCTCTGAGAATTATTTAGTTGGCCTGGGTTTTAGTGAGCCTATATAGCAGTATTTTTTTATTATTTATTTTTTTAATTTAAATTTAATAAATCTTTATTGTTCAAATTACATTTGTTCCTCTTTTTCCCCTCCTTAGCTCCCCTCCACCCCATTTCCAACCCTTACCTGCCCCCGCATTGTCCTTATCCATAGGTGTATGATATTTGTCCAGTCTCTCCCTGCACTGCCCTCACCCTTTACCCCTGAGAATTGTTAGTCCACTCCCTTTCTATGCCCCTGATTCTATTATATTCACCAGTTTATTCTGTTCATCAGATTTTTTATTCGATTTTCAGATTCACTTATTGATAGATATGTATTTGTTGTTCCTAATTTTTATCTTTACCTTTTTCTTCTTCCTCCTCTTCTGAAAGAGTACCTTTCAGCATTTCATATAATACTGATTTGGTGTTGATGAACTCCTTTAGCTTTTTCTTATCTGTGAAGCTCTTTATCTGACCTTCAATTCTGAATGATAGCTTTGCTAGGTAGAGTAATCTTGGTTGTAGGTTCTTGCTATTCATCACTTTAAATATTTCTTGCCACTCCTACCTGGCCTGCATAGTTTCTGTTGAGAAATCAATTGACAATCATATGGGTGCTCCCTTGTAGGTAATTAACTGATTTTCTCTCTCTTTTTTTAAAATATATTTTATAGATTTTTTTACAGAGAGAAAAGGAGAGAGAAAGAAAGTCAGAAACATCGATGAGAGAGAGACATCAATCAGCCGCCTCCTGCATGCCCCACAGTGGAGATGTGCCCGCAAAGTACATGCCCCTGACCGGACTCGAACCCGGGACCTTTCAGTCTGCAAGCCGATGCTCTATCCACTGAGCCAAACCGGTCTCGGCTTTCATCACCTCTTGAGTCTCACTAAATTCACCCATCTTTTCTAGGAAATTCTTTTTTTAAAAAAAATATATATTTTATTATTTTACAGAGAAGAAGGAAGAGGGACAGAGAGTTAGAAACATCAATGAGAGAGAAACATTGATCAGCTACCTCCTGCACACTCCCTACTGGGGATGTGCTCACAACCAAGGTACATGCCCTTGACCGGAATCGAACCTGGGACCTTTCAGTCTGCAGACCAATGCTCTATCCACTGAGCCAAATCAGTTTCGGCTTTTCTAGGAAATTCTTGAAAAACCTTATAACCATGGTTTTGAACTCTGTATCCAGTTTTTTGTTTTCCTCCATTTCTTTCGTTTGTGATCTGTTCTTTTGTCTCCACATTTTTGCTGCTTCCCTGAGTTGGTAAAGTAGCTTTGTGTGCTAGGTATATGGCCCAGCCACTCCACCTTCCCAGTTACCTGAGGTGGACTCTCTTGGTGCACCCCTTTA
This sequence comes from Lasiurus borealis, assembly GCA_004026805.1. Taxonomy (NCBI): domain Eukaryota; kingdom Metazoa; phylum Chordata; class Mammalia; order Chiroptera; family Vespertilionidae; genus Lasiurus; species Lasiurus borealis. The sequence goes on along the minus strand of PVJN01028837.1, from coordinate 9,093 downwards.
TGGATTTGTATGTACAGCCTTGTTGTTAGTTAAGTCTTGATTGTTGGTGTATATACCAGTACTTTTTTATTTTTTAATATATTTTATTGATTTTTCACAGAGAGGAAGGGAGAGAGATAGAAAGTCAGAAACATCAATGAGAGTCATCGATCAGCTGCCTCCTGCAGGCCCCCCACTGGGGATGTGCCCGAAACCAATGTACATGACCTTGACTGGAATCGAACCTGGGACCTTTCAGTCCGCAGAATGACGCTCTATCCACTGAGCCAAACCGGTTTCAGCTACCAGTACTTTTTAAAATAATTCTCCCCAAATGATTTTCTCACACAACCTGAATTGAGAACCACAGTATAAAGTAAATGTGTTGGCCGAGACCAGTTTTCCTCAGTGGATAGAGCATCGGCCTGGGGACTGAAGGGTCCCAGGTTCGATTCCGGACAAGGGCATGTATCCTGGTTGCGGGCACATCCCCAGTAGGGGGCGTGCAGGAGGTGGCTGATCGATGTCTGTTTCTCATTGATGTTTCTAACTCTCTCTCTCCCTTCCTTTATGTAAAAAATCAATGAAATATATTTTTAAAAAAAGTAAATGTGTTGGGCTCTAGCTGGTTTGGCTCAGTGGATAAGAGCATCCCAAGTTTGATTCTAGTCAAGAGCACATGCCTGGGTTGTGGGCTAAATCCACATTGGGGCGGGTGGAGAGGGTGCAGCAGGTATCTAATCAATGATTCCTGTTCATCATTGATGTTCCATCTCTCTTTCCCTCTTCTTTCCTCTCTGAAATTGATAAAAAACATATAAATAAATAAAGTAAATGGGAGTGAAAGAATAAGGAAGCTTAGACATTGGAAGGTTTTAGTATTTAGTATTACCAACTTGTATAGATCCAAGGGATATAAAGTCCAGAATATGCTCAATGAAATGGGCGGCTGATTAATAGCAGAAACAAAAGTGATAGGAGTTAAGGAACCAGGATACAAGGGTATAAGATACATCCAGATGAACCATAGAATTCACCCAAAATAAGGTCAGAATATGAGGAAAACAAGAAGACAGTGAACATCAGAAAGCAGTAGGAAGGCCAACAGACAAGAAAAGAGAATAGGTGAGTATAATGTCAAAGGAGCAGGGATATTTACATGAGAGTGGAAAGATGCTATCTAGATATGATTTCCCAACTCCCCGAATAGTTGTGGGGAAGACAGTGAAAAGAAAAAGAAACGTTCCACTCTAAAAATGGTACCTTCGGGTTACACCATATATAACGATATCTGGAATATAGATACTTTTGGTTATTCACCACACCCCCTAATACTGCCTCCATAGTAGCATCTCGCAGTAGAGGTGCTATAGCTGGTTCTACAAGCCGATTAGCACAACTCTCAGAGATGTCTTCTTTTAACTCCACACAACTTAACCATAGTATGTTAAAGGGGAGGCCAACAGTGATAGTGAAGATGTGTTCATTCCTGAATGCGCCATGCTTAACTATAACAGACTTGTCTAAATTCAAGGCCCAGCAGGCGTGGCAAAGTGGTTGAGCATAGATCTATGAACCAGGAAGTTATGGTTCATATTCCCAGTGAGGGCACATGCCTGGGTTGTGGGCTTGATCCCCAATAGCGGGTATGCAGGAGGCAGCCAATCAATTATTCTCATTATTGATGTTTCTCTCTCTATTCCTCTCCGTTCCCCTTAAAAAAAAAAAAAAAAAAGAGACAGAGAGAGAGAGAGAGAGAGACCAAAGAGGCACAAAGCCAGACTAACCTACATCTGAGCTGCTCCAATTCATAGTTAAGGCTGACCTCTAGCGGGAGAATAAGGCTACCAGAAGGTCTGATGTCACACTCACTCAGATATGATCCACAGCTGAGCATTCCCCAGATAATGATTTGGGTGTCTGGAAGCTTACTCATTTGTCTGTCCTTGGGGACATTAATCATCTCTTTGTCATGCATTTGGATTGTGCTGACTCCTATAGTCTTAGATAAATAAAATTTTTGTCTATAAGGTTTTTCCATCAATTCAAGCTCATGATTGATAGATTTACCACTTAGGAATTCTCTGACTGAATGTTGACTAGCATCCTGCTCTTGTAAAACTTTTTAAAAAATAATGGCTCCTGCTGAAACCGGTTTGGCTCAATGGATAGAGCGTCGGTCTGCAGACTAAAAGGTCCCAGGTTCGATTCCGGTCAAGGGCATGTACTGTATCCTGGTTTCGGGCACATCCCAGTAGGGGACATGCAGGAGGCGGCTGATCGATGTATCTCTCTCATCGATGTTTCTAACTCTCTATCCCTCTCCCTTACTCTCTGTAAAAAAAAGCAATAAAATTTATAAAAAAAAAAAATGGCTCCTCATCTGATCTGTTTGGCTCAGTGGATAAAGTGTGGGCCTGCGGACTCAAGGGTCCCAGGTTCGATTCCAGTCAAGGGCACGTACATTGGTTGCAGGCACATCCCCAGTCAGGGGTGTACAGGAGGCAGCTGATTGATGTTTCTCTCTTCGATGTTTCTAACTCTTTCTCCCTCTCCTTTCCTCTCTGTAAAAAATGAATTTTATATATATATATATATATATATATATATATATATATATATATACACACACACACACACACACACATATATATATAGAATGGCTCCTGAGATATTGAATTTAAAATATGATAGATCATTTTAAATTTAGTTTATCAATTACTATCCAAAGTAAATCAGGTTCAGATAGCACTATAATCATGTATCCTTAATCATTTAAAAACACACCCACAGCCAAAACCTGTTTGGCTCAGTGGATAGAGTGTTGGTCTGCGGACTGAGAGGTCCCAGGTTCGATTCCAGTCAAGGGCATGTACCTTGGTTACAGGCACATCCCAGTATGGGGCGTGCAAGAGGCAGCTGATGGATGTTGCTCTCATTGATGTTTCTAACTCTCTATCCCTCTCCCTTCCTCTCTGTAAAAATTAATATACTTTAAAAATAAATAAATAAATAAATAAAATAAGTAAAATAAAAACACCCACACAAATAAAATTATTATTTTTTTATTGAATCTTTATTATTCAGGTTATTACATTTGTTTTTCTCTTTTCTTCTCCATAGCTCCCCTCCACCTGCTTCCCACCCTTCCCTCCCTCCCAATGACCGCATCCATAGGTGTATAATTTTTGTCCAGTCTCTACCTGTACACCCCTCACCCTTTCCCCCTGAGAATTATCAGTCCACTCCCTTTCTGTGCTCCTTATTCTATTATATTCACCAGTTTATTCTGTTCATCAGATTTTTAATTCACTTAATTTTTAGATTCACTTGTTGATAGATATGTATTTGTTGTTCATAATTTTTTGGCTTTTACCTTTTTCTTCTTCCTCTTCTAAAAGAGTACCTTTCAGCATTTCATATAATACTGGTTTGGTGTTGATGAACTCCTTTAGATTTTTCTTATCTGTGAAGTTCTTTATCTGTCCTTCAATTCTGAATGATAGCTTTGCTGGATAGAGTATTCTTGGTTGTAGGTTCTTGCTATTAATCACGTTGAATATTTCTTGCCACTCCCGTCTGGCCTGCATCGTTTCTGTTGAGAAATCAGCTGACAGTCGTATGGGTGCTCCCTTGTAGGTAAGGAACTGTTATTCTCTTGCTACTTTTAATATTCTCTCTTTGTCTTTTGCTCTTGGTATTTTAATTATGATGTGTCTTGGCATAGTCCTCTTTGGATTCTTTTTATATGGGGTCTGTGTGCTTCCTGGACATGTAAGTCTATTTTTTTCACCAGATGTGGGAGGTTTTCAGTCATTATTTCTTTAAATAGGTTTTCAGTATCTTGCTCTCTCTCTTACTCTGGCACCCCCACAATTCTGATGTTGGTACGCTTGAAGCTGTCCCAGAGGCTCCTTATATTATCTTCATTTTTGGATTCTTTTCTCTTCTTGCTTTTCCAGTTTAGTGTTTTCTGATTCTTTATATTTCGAATTTTTGACTTGATTCTTGCCTTCCTCTAGTCTGTTGTTAGGTCTCTATAATATTTTTTATTTCAGTCAGTGTATGTTTAATTTCTAGGTCCATCTCTAGTTGTTTCTTTTTCATCTCCAGTTGGTTCTTTTTCATTTCCTCTTGGGTCTCACTAACTTTACCCAACTTTTCTAGGATATTCTTGAAAAACCTTATAAGCGTGGTTTTGAACTCTATATCCAGTCATTTGTTTCCCTCCATTTCTTTTTGTCTCAGCATTTTCACTATGGTGGGAGAACTTCTGTGTTGGATTCAGCCTTATGATACCAGACTTGCAAAACTGCAAAAGCCTCTCTGTTGAGCTTGGGATGGGTGGAGTCTCAGGGCTTAAGGGATGCCTTACCTTCCAGTTAGCCCCGCCCTCCATGGCCCCTGGGTCTCACGTGACTGGGTAATCAATCAGTGGAGCAGTCCCTGTACACGTGCGCGCACTTTCTCTCGCAGTGTTTCTAGACTGCTGCCTTTCCGGCTCCCCTGCACTCCGGGACCATATGAGTCTGGGTCCCCAGGGTTTCGCTCGAAACCAGGGTTTAGTGGAGTTAGACGTGACGCAAGTGGGAGGGTCTGTGTCCCACCTGAAAGCCAGCGGCACAATCAGCAGTCGGTCCTCTCCGAGCAGTGCTGTGTGTGCCACCAGACTTCTGATCTTTTGCGACTCTCCTAAATTTCCATGCACTTCTCCCTTTTCCCAGTCCAAACTACCCCCATATGAGTTTTGGCTAGATCTGGGGTTTAGTGTCGTAGGATAAGGGGTTCAGTGCCGTTGGGAGTCTCAGTTTCCCTCCCACAAGAGAAAGCCAGCCAGGTACTCTGGCAACCGCTCTCTCCACGCGCGTGTTTCCGTACCTCAGCTTTTTGCAGTTCCTCTGGGTCTCTGTGAGCCCCTCTCTTTCCTTCTTATTGTAGAATTTCCACTCAGCCAGCTTTCCTGTGGTTCTGGATAATGTCTTTTAGTTGCAATTTTGAAATTGTTGTGCAAGGCAGCAGTGTAGGTGTTTACCTATGCCGCCATATTGGATTCCCCCCAAATAAAATTATTTAGTTGATGTAAAAATTTTCTTTTTTGTTGTCTATTTTTAGTTTATTAAAATCTGGAATCAAAGGAATTTTAAATGTTTATAACTTGGGACACAGAGAGATTATACCGTCAGAGAAGAGGAATTCAGATTTTCAGTTCATGTTTATATTTATCTCCTTTTCCAGATATAACAGATGCTCTCCAAGGCCCAGTTCGGTAAGGCCTTCAACACTTTCCCTATTTCAAGTTAAGAAACCTGGCCCTAATGAAGCCTTCATTGATCCTTTTAGGCAGCATGCCCTCTCAGAAACTTGTGGTATAGATTTAAAGCAGCCATGACAATCTCTACCATCAGCAGTGCTTTACAATTTGCTACAAGTCTCTTTGAATCAGAACAGGAAACTAAGAATCAAAAACTTTGAGTTTTCCCAGGTAATAAGCAAGAAAATGACCAAGCTGCTACTTAACCTGGATTTTTCTGACTTTGAATCTCTTTCCTACCCTACTCATATCAATTTATGGCAACTGAGTAATCACAACTTTTGGCAACTGAGTAGTTAAACTTCTGCAATTGTGTAATAACATCTTATTCAACATATTACTTGCTTTAAGACATTTTCATCATTTATAACCAATAGTTTTTATGAATGCTCTCACCATAACCAATCATGATCTTTTTGGTAATAAACAGTATGTCTTAAAAGACATCACTAACTGTGTTTATTACTCATTATCTAAACATGATTGTTTTGCTATACAGGTGAGGAAAAACCTTACTTACCTGATTTCCATTTTCTTTTCTTGCTTCCCGTTTCAGGTGGGCTTTCAAGGCTTTTAGCAGCTTGTCTGCCTGTACGAAAGTTAAAGATAACAGTAGAGCCAAAAATCAAATAAGCAAGACAGATACATTGAACATTTCTTTCTGTTCTTGTATTCATCAAATGTTCTCTGAGTGGCAGCCTCTGGAATAAAATGAAGACTGAAACAGAACTGGTCCCTGCCCTCACAGATTTCACAGCAGAGTGAAGTCAGACAAGGAAAGGCAATGAAAACACAGTGAGATCAGTGCCAGTAAGAGGAAGAAGCTCAGGATGTTATGAGAGAACACAGCTGGGCTTGCCCATTGAATAGAGACTTCAGGAGATAACTGAATGTTATCAGACTGATGTAACTCTGTTACATTTTTTAAAGTAACTAAATCTTGATAGTTTCTTGGAGCAATTTTTTCATTTTTGCTATGTACTTGGAATTTAAAAAGGCAATTGACTTAAGGAGCTCCTGGGCTGTACCAACTATAAATAATTTAAAATACAGTGGTACCTCGAGATAGGAGTTTAATTTGTTCCGTAACTTTGAGGCGTGGGAAACTATGAGACGCTCGAGGCGTGGTAAACTGGTGGGTCGTGTGCAGCCGGCTGATCTGTGCGATTACTCCTATCTCAAATGTTGCTCGTATTTCAAAGCAAAAGTTGCTCACTCCACGGCTCGTATCTCAAAAATCCCGTATGTTAGGGCACTCGTATCTCGAGGTACCACTGTACTTTAATTATGAAAAATTTCAAATACATGCAAAAGTAGAGACTAGTGTAATGGACCCCTATGTTTCAACCACCCCAAGTATTTTATAACAAATCCAAGGCATCGTAACATTTCACCTCTAAATACTCAGTATTACCAAGAGATAAGAACTTACTAGTAAAAAAATAACAGAGAAATATTGCCACAATACCATTATCATAATGAATAAAATTAACAATATCTAGAATTTAATACCTAGTCCAAATTTAATGTTATCCATGTCAAAGATGTCTTTTTATAATTGGCTATAATAAAGCCTTGTACGATCAAATTTGCCTGAGAATTGTATCTCTCAACAAATATTTGACACCTACTATGTGCCAGATATTGTGCGCTAGGTAGGCAATAGGTTCTATAGTAGCAAATACTGTATTACTCCACTTCTATGAAAACAGATGATTAATTAACTACCTCAGATCAGGTGCCTCAAGAGACAATGATCCATGAGACTTTCAGAAAAATATCTAAACTTGCAATAGCTCTTTAGAGATTCAAATGCTTGTGGGGCCTTACTATTAGTCAGAGCACTGAACTCTGGTAGAAACCTCTTCTGTAAATCTCTTGCTATCCTGTGGTGCACTACCAAAAAGTAGGCGTATATAATAGTCCGAATAAATACTCAGCATCTCCTATATAAAATGTACTGACTTAGTAGTACTGTGAAGGCTTCCAAGGTGGAAGGATGAAAAGATCCCATTTCAAGGAACTTAACTTTTAGTAGAGAAGATAACACACAGAGTACAAGGTGGAAGCCTGCAAGGGCTCAAAGTCAGCACTTAAAATGAAACTTTAAAAGCACAGAAGGCTCCTGGGGTTACTGGGGTGGTGGATCTGTGGCTAAGGAAATGAAGAGGAGGGGATGGAGCATCAAGTCAGTGGTGACAGTTCAGTGGGACTGTGATAAGAGAGGAAGGGAGTTGCAGGGTTGGATGGAAAAGGTGTAGAGATTAAGCAAAAACCAAAAGAAAACAAAACTCAGACAGACAATACTATGGTGATTACCAGAGTAAAAAAGAGGAATGGGGGAGATAGAAGAGAGTATGGGGAGTTAAGTGGTGATGAAAGAACACTTAATTTGGGGTGGTGAACAAACAGTGTACAGATGACATATTACAGAATGGTACACCTGAAACTAATTTTATTAATCAATGTCATCCCAATAAGTTAAATAAAAAGGGGAAAAGAATAAATGGAAATGATTCATGCAGATAAAGAAGTCAAGAGGAAGGAGGTGATCTGAGGCCGAAGGCTCAAAATTAGCAAAGGAAATATGATGGACAAAGGTACCAAGTTTGGATACAGTCTTGGATAAAAGATTCTAGCCAGAATGCAAAAAGCCTAAGAAATTTAAGCTAAGGTATTCATTCGGCTTTGTTTATGAAGTATTAGGGAACCACTAAACATCATAGTTCAGAAATATCTCCAAAGGCTCCCCTTCATTATTCTGCTACAACAGATACTTGAGCACTGATTATTCTGTTTAAACCATTTAAAAGCCATAAGGACAAATCTCCAGAGTATACATTAGCATTATGTAAGAAAATGCCACTAGAATCTCATATAGAAACCCAATCCCAAACTGAATCTCCACACTTCCCTCCAACATTTTGCAGCCTCGGAATCAAAGAGACCTTACTGGTTTGGAAACACTACCACAATAGTGATCAATAAATGAATGATCATTCCAGATCAAGGCTGAGTTATAAAAATGTGTCCATTGGGATGGTCCCTTAAAAATCACCCGCACTTCCAAGTCCCCCAATAAAATATTAAAGAGATTCTGGGTGCTATTACAAATTATACAAGTGCTACTATGTTGAATTTTCCAAAAGCTAAGGCAGTTATTTCCACTACTGCCTACCAATCAATGGGCATTAGAGAGCTCCTTGAGTTTTCTGGGTCTGCATTTCGTAATTGATGCCCTGGGTAGTATCACGGATTATTTCCAAAAAAAAACACACAAACCAAACCAAACAAAACAAATCCTTTTGAAGCCGAGGCCTAGGGGAGCTCTAGAAAAGTCAGCCTCAAAATCAGGTGAAGAATGTGGTTCCCTTTCCGCCCAACTTTTGCAGTTGAAGGGATACTGGAGACCCATACCTCCTCCCTCACCCCAGGGGCCCGCTCGGTCTTCCCACCGCTTCTCCGCCAGGCCGCGCGGCCCACCCCACCCGCTACCGTCCGGTACTGCCGGCTCCTTACCCTCAGGTTAGCCCGGAGGCCCAGGCTCTTGGCCAAGTTCTGTAGGTCGCTGTACTTGAAGGAGTCCAGCTCCTCGAGGGAGGGGACGGTCATCCCGACCAGCAATCCCGACCACCAGGCGAAGTAAGTACCTTCCCACCTCCGGCGAGCGGTTCAAAACTCAGGCGCACTCGAATCGTTGACCCAGTGAAGCTTTATACACAGTTTAAATCAAGAATGCTGCACTTCCATTGGTTAAAGATGTATTGAAGGCGGGGCTTCCTAGAGCTGACCAATAGAAAGGC